>PVLD010000425.1:0-213406 GCA_004027595.1 Dinomys branickii | reverse complement strand
AATGTTAAATGTCAGTAAATTAAAATGTTCATTACAAATTGGAAATGTTTATTTCAAACATTAGCACTCAATGAGATTAAAAGTTAAAAGGGTAATTCATATTTTATTTTACTTTTTAATAGTTCACATTTTGTGTTTATTACTTTTAAAAAATTTTATAGAACACGAACTTTGAGACGTTTAGTTCTATAAAGCTTGTTGTAAAGACAGCAATCACTTGCCTTCCCTTAACCCTGGCCATTTCTATTCAGTTTTTAGCAGAGTCTTGACGTGTACTGTCTGTAGCATTGTCATGTTGCTTCTTGTTGCGTTTTAGGCATTTTCCATTGGCAGTGCTCTGTGGAAGAGGAGGACATACCTGCCTTTCGTCCTCCGCCTCCGCCTCTGCCGCTTCCCTGCACACTTCCCATACCGTAGACTCCTAATGAAGCAACAGCAGGAGTCCAGTGTGCTGTCCTCAGTGTGCTGTCCTCCAGGCTCTCTAACATGAGTCACAGGGGGGCCGTGTTACAGTCTAGGGTCACTTTTCATTTTCACAACTATTTCTTTTCTCTATAGTTAAAATTGTAGGTTTTCTTCTATTTGCCTGATTTTTTTTTCCTAATCAATAACTTAGCCTCAGTTTTGTTTTTTGAGACAGGGTCTCACTAGTTCAGGCTGGCCTTGAACTCACTGTAGCTCAGGCTGGCCTCTGTTGGCAGTCCTCCTGCCTCAGCCTCCCAATTCCTGGAAGGGATTTAATGTAGAAAAATCCGCATAGTGATGTAAGTACACGCAGCGCCCACAGAGTTTTAAACAGTACTTTAAACCCATTCTTAGTGTTTTCAGATGTCAGTTTTATTGTGAGCTTTACCTGATGAGTCTTATAGCAGACAACCCATCCTGGGCTCACTGTTTCCATAGAGCGGTGATTGGCACATGGAGATTCTTCCCTGCGATGGGGTCATGTTCCCTTTTCCTAGTCTCTTGAGCCTTTGTCCTTTATCTGATTTTGCTGTTTTCCTTTATTTCCTGAGGAAAGGGATGTGGGCCACTAATTTCGCCTGCTCTTGCAGCTCTGAAAGTATCTTTATTTTACCCTCTTACTTGGTAGTGTGGAAGGGTATTTAATTCTGGGTTGCAAAGATTTTCCTTCAGATTAAAAAGAAGCAATCTCTTTATTATTCTCTGTCTTCCATTGTGGTTTTTGAGGATTTGGGGGTCAGGTTTGACCTTTGTATGTGATGTTTTCCCCTTCTTAGGGAAGCTAGCATCCTATTCTCTATTTTGAAATTCACAGTGATGTGTTTTGAAACTTCACACATGGTGCTGGACCTCTGTCACTTTTAGGCACTCCTATTGTTTAGTTCTGGGAAAATTCCTTGAATGATTTTGATTTTATCCCTTACTGCTCTTTAATTATCAGCAAATGTTAAGTGAAATTCCACTATTTGTCAGGTACTATTCTAGGCACTTGGGATATTTAAGAAAATAAATTAGTCAAAAAAATTTCTGCCCCAGTGGACCTTTCATTCTAGTGTAAAGAGATCAGAGAAACAAACATAACTAAGAAGTGAATTATATGGTATGCTAAAAGATTTGTGCTTGTGGATTTAACATCTGTGTGTCCGGTTATGTTCAGCCTAATCAGACTGGGCAGGGAGTAAGCAGAGACATTTGCGGGCAAGTGTAGTGGGACGAGGGGTGAGGGGATGTGTGCGAGTGATGATAATGGTGGGCCTAGAAGTTAAAGTAGAGAAGGCAGTTCACAGGACGTAGTGAAAGACACCAAGGCACAGTAAGGAGCAGATGGAACCAGTGAATTCCAGTACAGTACCAGCCGGCTAAAGGGTGTTAGGCGAGGGTCTGCAGAGAGTGGTCGGGAAACACGAGCTGGGGTTATAGAGAGAAGGTACGTGCAGCTAAGTTGTACAGAGACTGTGGGCATCTGATACCTGGTATGTGGCCGGTGTGAGGGGCTGCGGCAAGAAGAGGAAGATGGTGAGACCCTTGGAGGGGCACCCTCTAGACGGTGAGAGTTGAGTAAAAGGAGAGAGCCTGTGCTTAGGTATATACTGGAATTACCAAGAACTGAGACAGTAGTCTTGAGGGACCGAGAGTCAGGAGGTTAAATGGGGAAGGAGCAGATGGCAGCAATGATGAGAGGTAATGTGTATGACTGGAAGAGAGGAGATTAAGAACTGGACCTTCTGGATGGAGGCAAACTACTTCAGCAATAGCAAGGAAAGCAGGGGGGATCTGTTTCATTCTCAAGGTCAGTGGTAGGAGGCTGTGGAATTTAAAAAACAGCCACTGTTTGGTAGGCTGCAGAGGAAGACGGCACGTATCCTTTAGAGAACTAAGAGGAGGCTGAGGAGCAGAGGCATTGCTAGTGATGGACTGACGTCTCTAGAGGGTTCACTGAGAATTTCAGCCACTAGGAAAAGTTAGTAAATGAAGAGTATGGGTTGTACGGAGCCTTATGCCAGTAGCACAGGAGGGGATGACACTTTTTGAAATGGACATACTGGCAGTATTCAGGATAAGGCTTAGTTCCCTTACGGCAGGCAGTGGTGCTAAGCCTATGTATGTCACGGGGCAGAGAGGGCTCTGGGAAGAATGGATTTAATCCCAGTGCCAGGCTTCCTTGTGAAGCCCCTGTTGCTGGTATTGAGGGCAGTTGGGAAAGTCACTTGTATATTTTTAATTATTTTTGTGTACAGAAAGTTTTCTAAATAAGAATATTTAACTTATCTCTCAACAAAAAGAGTAACTTCATGGACATTTCCATTTTTAGCAAAAGTAACAGAAGTACCCCTGCTGTTCCATAAACTACACGAATAATACAATATAGCAGTTTTTTGGTTTGTTTTTTTGAGACAGGGTTTCCCAGTGTAGTCCAGGCCACTCTTAAACCTTCTGTATAGTCCAGATTGACCTCAAACTTGTGATCCTCCTGCCTCTTAGCTTCCCAAAAGCCGGAATTACATGTCAGCCTGGCTAGCTTCTTATTAGGACACCTGATCCTTGGGCTCAGTTGTTTTTGTATTTGTTTAGAGGTTGTCTGTAGTACCTAGAACCTGTGTCTCATTAAGTAAGCGTCTAAGAAAATATTTTTGAGTGAGTGATTTGCATGGCAGATATGAGGATCTGCCTTGTTCTCTGATGTGGCTGCTGGGCCAAGCCTCTACTTCATTTGGCAGAGTGGATCTTGGTGGTGACTTTTATTTCCATTTCAGATTAGAAAACTGAAGCTGCAGTTAGAGGAGGAACGGCAAAAGCGCTCCAGGGATGATGGCACAGCAGGTGACCCGGCAGGACTGCAGAACGGCTCAGACTTGCAGTTCATCGAGATGCAGCGTAAGTGTTAAGGGACGGGACAGTCCCTGTCTGTCTGTAAGTTGTGACCCTAGAGTGAGGTTGTGGGAAGACTGCTGGAGTCCCTAGGGAAAGGAAATTCGTGACTTTTACTATAAATGGAAACATCCATGAAGTTATCCATGAAGTTGTAGTTTTTGTTAAATATTCTTTAGAAAATTTTCAGTATACAAAAATAATTGGAAATATACAGGTAACTTTCCCAGCTGCCCTCAACACCAGCGACAGGGCAGGCTTGTGGTGCTAGGACTGTGATACAAAGGCTGGCGAGGCCTCGGCCGGTGTGGAGGAGCAGGCCTCAGTGGTCACACAACCGAGCAGACGCTTTCCCTGCTTATAGCTTCAGGGCTGTAAAAGAATAAGTTTATTGCTTTTACCCTGTCTAGACAAAGGGATTTCTAGGGACTTTTTGTAAATAGTGAAACGCCTTTTTTCCCCTGGATTTTGAAAAAATTTTAAAGGGGAAAAAATGATACAGAATTTCAAAACAAGATGATAAGAAATAAGTAATGGTTATTATATTGCATATTGGTTTTTTAAAAATTAAAATTTTTTTTTGTTACCAGGAATCAAACTCGACCTTGCACTTGCCAGGCAGACGCTTGTGCCGCTGGGCTCTCCCCAGGCCTATATTGCATATTGTTACCTTCAAAGTAGTTGCTCAGTGCTGACAACAGCCTTTTCCACATTCATGTGCCATCTCCAAGCTAGCATGTGGCACCTTTCCCCATCAAGTTTGTGGAATTTATCTTGGATAATTGGAGATTTGGGACTCATGCCAACGTTGAGTAGTTTCAGAATTTTCCTGGAAATATTATTTTTAATCCAGATTGATCTTTAGGTGGAATTTTAGACAAGGTCACAATGTAAAGTTGAGTCTACTCGTCTCCCGAAATTATTCCAGTTTTTCTCTCTTAATACTTTTGACCTATTATTTTTAAGTAATGTACTCATTCTAAATCCCGTAGCGGAGGTACTTCATTAGCTGTCCACGTGTAGTTAGCTTTTGTTACTGATGTTGTATGAGGTGTAGGGCTAGCAAAAGACTTATTTTCCTGATTTAATGGTGGATTTTCTGACAGCTGATTTTAAAATCTTGACTTTCCATAGGCTTTTCTATTTTCTTGAGTTTGGCTGCATAAAAAAGATGTTTTGGATTAGGCTTAGTAAGACTAACTTAGGGTTAGTCACTGCCTGTTTTGGATATCAGCTAGGATGCTCATGGTATTCTCAGGGATTGTCTCATTCTAGAATATCGATTTAATGTGGAGGGTAAATGAAAACCAGGGACATGATCGGAGGTGCACCAGCTAGTTAGGAAACCGAGGTGGTAAGCCTGAACTAGTACAGTGATTGTCTTCAGAGTTGTAGAGGGCAGGAGAAAGATTTGAGAGACTGCCCTAAAGCAGCAAATTAAAAAAGAAAATGAAGAGAAGTGGACTGGCATTTAGTCGTGAATGCTTCCTAGAGCCACACAGCCACTGTAGAGATCGTTTTTGCAGAAGGCAAGGAACAATTACCCAGCACGGAGGTACCAAGTGAGTGATCTGAGTGCGACTGTGAGGAGGCTGGGCCTGGAGAGTGGGGAGAAAATCAGACCGGCCCTCTAGACCACCAGGGGCCGGGAAAGGGCCCAGGCAACTTTGGCTTCTGGACAGCACTTTAGCTGTGGACACAGTTCTTAGAATGGGATTTCTGTCATGAAATGACTGAGTCGAGGATTTTGCACATTTAAAAATAGGAAGGACTCAATACCTTGTGGAGGAGCCAGAACACACTGACAGTCAGTAGACTGCTAGGGATAAGAATTTCCAAACAAAACAAGACTCCTAAAGCTTCTGTTTTAGAGCTAATGAATAGTTGCCTTTACCACTGGAGTTAGCTTTAGAGAGTGGTTTTATAACCCTATTACTTTTAAAATGACAGTAACTGTCCTAATTAAAATCTCTGGGAAAGACTATATATAATACATATTTGTAACCTTTATCATGTAGAAATAAAGTTCTTGAGTTAGATAATTTGAATATTCCCTTTGGTAGGGTATATTTGGTTCATCTTCTGTAATCCTTACGATTCGATTATCATGTCAGAGGGTGACTTTTGTTAAATTTGGGTTCTTAGAGCCAGTTTTTCTTCACTATCATTTCTGAACTATGTATTAGTACATGTTTGTGACACACTCATCCCGGAAAGCCTGTACATGGTCACGTGGCATCTTAACCCTTTTCACTTTCCCTCCCTGAAACTCTAGCTCACCCTCCCTTTTACACAAGGCCTCAGCTTTTATTTTGTTCTTTGAATTATTTATACTTTGAGTTTCTCATATAAGAGAAACCATACAATATTTAAGCTTCTGTGTCTGATATATTTCATGAAGCATTATGGTCTCAAGGGGCATCCATCTTCCTACAAATAATTCAGATTTATCCTTCTTTATGGGGTAGTGCTCCATCGTATATATCCTTCACACGGAGTTAAGTCCTTTTTTATTTTGAGACAGGGTCTCCCTAAGTAGCCCAGGCTGGGCTCAAACTTGTGATCCTCCTGCCTCAGCCTCCCAGAGTGCTGGGGTTACAGACATGTACCACTATGCCCGCATCTCTAAAGTACTTGTTTCTTAAATCAGATGATTTGTAGCTCTAATTTATTATCACAACATATTATCAAAAAGCTTTTATTTCAGCAAACATTTGTTGAAGCATACACTATGTGCAAGGCATCTGGCTAGGTACAGAAGCTGATTTAAGAAGCTAAGCCAGATGTGGTGGCATATGCCTATAGTCCCAGCCCTCTGGGAGGCTAAGGTAGGAGGATCATCAAATTTGAGCCTAGCCTTGGCGACAACTTGTCTCAAAATAAAGGATTGCGGATGTAGTTCAGTGTGAAGGCTCTGGGTTCAATCTCTAGTATTGTGATTAATTCATTAGAATTACTAAAAGGCCAAGACAAGGGCCCCTTTTTTACATACAATATTTTAAAAGCACCTGATAAATGCCATAAAAAGAATGAAATGCAGAGAAGGTTAGGAAACCTTGCAAGGCAGGAGGGAAGTGGAGATGAAAATGAGCGCCGCCTCGAAGGGACTGAGGGACGAGAGGGCAGAGGTGAAACACGAGGGGTGGGAAGGCGCAGGCTGGAGTCAGGGAACTGGAGGGCCCAGTCCCGTGAGACTGAGGCTATGTGGTCCACAGGACTGGGGATAAGCTTGCAGCTGTCACTGCTGCCTGGCAGGCTCTTTTTCTCAAAGTTCTCATACATATCCAGGAGTAGAAAACGACTCGGCCTCAGTATTGACTCAAGGGCTACAGTGCTGGAGCTCTTTCAAGTGTACTAATCCTGAAGCTCAGCTGCTGATTGCTGAGTACTTGTTTTGTCATCTTAGACTGCATGGTCCTTTATATGCTCCAGAGGGCATCACTGCCTGGTGCTTAAGCTCTTCTTCCCTGGGTGATGACCAATCATTATTATCCTCTGTTTCAGGAGATGCCAATAGACAAATAAGCGAATACAAATTTAAGCTTTCAAAAGCAGAACAGGATATAACTACCTTGGAGCAAAGTGTAAGTACTTCTGTGTGGTACCAAGTGATTTAAATTCCTTTTAAAAATACATCTGCTTCCTAAATCTATAGTGGCTAAAACTAAGAATGGCTAGGTTTCTGTGGGCTGCTTCTGCAGTTGAATTTCTAAAAGACCTCTATATGAAAATAGAAAAGCCAGCAGAGCACTCCAGGCTTGTTTTCTCTGAAAACATGAGAAATTGTAGCTGTAATTGTTCTCTGTAGGTATTTCAGGAGAATTCAAGATCATAGCTTATAACAAAATCATTTAGTGTACATTTCAAAGGCCTAAAAACTTCTCCATTCAGTGAGTTTCCTTCTATAATGCTACTTTGGCACTTTTAGAAGATAGTCATCATAAAATTTAACATGGGAAATTGGCCCTGTAATGATTACAACTATAATCCTCTCTGGGAACCTTTCTTGATATATAAATAAAAGTTGAGTTTAGAGAAGAGCTGTGACTCACCCCAAGGGGGTTTAGCTGTGACTCACCCTAAGGGATTTATTAGTGTTACATTCCTTAGAAATCGTAATGACGTTGCACGTCTATCTTGACTACCAAATAGTGGTGGCAAGGACTAGAAGTTGACCATGTTCTTATGTTTATAGATTAGCCGGCTCGAGGGGCAGGTGCTGAGATACAAAACTGCTGCTGAAAATGCTGAGAAAGTTGAAGATGAACTGAAGGCAGAAAAAAGGAAGCTGCAACGAGAGGTTCTTGTTTTTATATGCTTCTTGGGACAGTGCAGTCCTAAAAGACAAAATCCTTTGCAAATAAACTTTTTTAATATGTGAGAAACGTAATAGTGGGTCAAATCTTAAGGAAATAGCATTGTACTTTCTTACTTGGGCTGGTTTTGGACATGCAGTGATTGCCATGTACTTGTGTGGTCAGTTAAACTAAAAAGTACAAAAGTAGCTTTAATTTTTGTTTCAGATCAAGTCTGTTTCCGCAACTTCTCAATGTTCCTTTCTGTGATTTCAGTGATCGGCCTTCAGCATCGCGGCTCACACCTTTAGCTGATGGCAGGGGAAAGGCTGTCCCAGGCCGCTAGCAATGCTTCATTTTTCCAGGACGTTAGCAGAGTAGCACCAGTTCTGTTTCTAACCATGTAAAATGACCGTGTCTTCCCTGTCTGCAGTTAAGAACAGCACTGGACAAGATTGAGGAGATGGAGATGACTAATAGTCACCTAGCCAAGCGGCTGGAGAAGATGAAGGCCAACAGGACAGCACTTCTGGCCCAGCAGTAGGAGGTCACCCTTCGGCCTGTGTGCAGCTCTGTGGGGCCTGCCTTGCTCAGTGGGACTGATGCTTTGTATATTGACACAAACTCCTTTCAGTACTGTTTGAGTTTTGTCATTAAAACAGGCACCTTTGTATTTTATAATTTATGAGAATGAAGTAGGTTTGAATCTTCATGAATGAACACTTTCATTTTTGTTTGTAGTTTTATTCTAGACTAAAAACTGGTCCATGCTGTCTTCAGAATCAAGTTTACTCATTTTCCCCCAGCTGCCTCAGTGACTGGGCACTTGGAGGCCTTGGCTGGGGTCTGGAGGACAGCAGTTCTGAGTGCTCACTGAGACACTTGCTGGAGACCTCAGAAAACACAAGTGCCTTCTCCACAGTGCAGTGCAGACTTCAGTGACCTCTAGTGGGCAAAAGACATTTACTCTTCCTGTCAGCATTCACATTTTAGTGAAGAAAACAACTTCACTGTTGGAGAATCTGTGTTTCACTCAAATTTATGTTTAGAGGGGAAAAACCTTTTTTGTAAAATATTTAAATTTATATAAGAAAATGTTAGGAAAATACATGGGCAGTGTATATAAAACTTGCTTTACTGCATGGGGCAGGGAAGTCTAAGACTTTTACTCTTAAAGCAAGAGTAGGGTCCTTAATCTTCCATATCCACTGTGCTGTATCTTGTAAAGTATTTTCATTTTCATTTGCTGCTTATTTGTGAAATGAAACCTCAGGCAAGCCTTGAGGTGGACGGAGGGAAAGGGCAGGCAGGTGGGAGATCTGCCTGAAGATTCTATTAAACACACTTGCCAACCATGATTGGCTACTGACACATTTATTTTGATAGAGGAGCCTTTAAAAGCAAATCACGGCAGCCACACTTTTCTGTCCTGCTGCTCCTCTTTTCTCTCAAGGAAAAGTAATCGAATATAGAACTTTTTCTTCTAAGAACTGTTAATTTCATCTAAAGGCATCCAATTTGAGGTTGTTTTGTTTTTAAACCATCAAGTTACAGGTATATCCACTTTGCAAGGTTTGTGATGTTCTTTTGCTGTCAGAATGAAGGTGGTTTTATGGAAATGATTACGTAGCTTCAGAGTGCTTACACAAAATATATCGGGGAAAGCTTTAATGAATTAAGACCATTTAAGATAATACAACTAGACTTGAAACTAGATAATAAACTCAAAAGTGAATAAAATCTCCAACAGTTGTTCCCTTCTTTAGAGTAATTACCCTTCACTTTAAAGATACGGAAACCCAAGCTCCTCAGGTGAACTGGCATTTGGTAATAGTGACAGCAGTTGTGTGGTGGTGATGGGTGAGAGAATGCTCTGAAATGCAGTTAGCCTGCCATACCCCAGCTGGAATAGACACACAGTGCAGTTCAGCTCTCCCTCCCCTAGGAAACCACACTCCCTCTCTACTCAAGGGCACTTGGCCTGTGCACATCCTGGGCTCACGGAGCCTCACCTCAGTCCGTTGTTTGGAGTTTTAACTGCCAGAAGTGGATGTTGCCTTTTTTTATAGCACAACAAATGTGTTGTGTCCATTTTGCTGTCCTAGTCTTTTTTAATATGAAATTTTTCCACAGAGCTTTCTTCATTGAGTCCTCTATTACAGTGCTACTTTGGTTCATGGATTTAAATTCTTTCCGTAAGTCCAGTTGAAAACTGAATTGGATGAGAACTGAATCAAGGAGCTGGGGATATAGCTCAGTGGAATAAGCGCCTGCCTAGCAAGCGCAGGGTCCTGAGTTCAATCCCCAGTACCGCCAAAAAAAAAAAAAAGAAAAAAAAGAACTGAATCAAATTTCCCAATCAGGTCAGCATTGAGCCTTACCACTAAATTTGATTCAGTTCTCATCCATGGAAAGAATTAAGTTTATGAACCGAAATACCACCATACCTGGATTTTACCTTAAAACAGTCTTTCTCCCTGTGCTGAATAAAGGCTGTTTCTATCACTATAGTCTAATTTTATTTTGTCTTTTTTTTTTTTTTTTTTTTTTGAGACAGCATCTTGCTATGCAATTCAGGCTGGCCTTGAACTCACTTTGTAAGCCAGGCTGGTCTCGAACTTGCAACAATCCTCCTGTCTCAGCCTTGCGTGTGCTGGGATTATAGGCATTTGCCAACGGTAGTCTAATATTAAGGTGGCATATTTTGGCACTTTTAATTTCAATCTATACTTGTATATTATCCTTCAGACAAGAATACCTAGAAACTTAAGTTGCCAGCACTCATAGCCAGTAAGAGAGTAGACACTAAAAGTTTATACTAGTTAGAGAATGGGTAAGGATTATTTTCTTAGGTTTTTACCTTAATAAATTAGCCTTGGTTGCTGAAGATATAGATTCTTAATTCAGCCTTTCTCAGTAGTTCATGTTAACCATCTCTTACTTGTTCAGGTCTTCTTTTAATAGGTATCTGAACTGACATATATTCAGCTTTTAATAATGGAATTGCACCAGAATACAGGAAGGATCAGAGAATGATCTAGGAAATCTTTAAGACCTTTTTAGAAATCTTAACGGTGCTTAAAGAACACTCTATCAGATTCCCATTGGCCTTCAGACTTCTTTTGGGATTCTTCAACATAGTCTGGTATATAATAAGCAAAAGTAGTACATCTAGAAAGGTTTTCACATGCAATGAAGTTAACATGAAACCATGTTAGGACAAATCTCACAATTTATTTACAATCTACTGTGTATGAAGATAAGTACTACTTGTGCAAATATTCAACCTTAAATCCTATGCATAACATTGGGGTATAAATTAAGAACAAAATAGCCCATATTCCATAAATGATCATATTTAACACCTTTCAAACACTTTGTATAGATCTGGCAGGTTAGCAAGCTGCAGGACATTTCCATCTTCTGTGAAATGTTTTGGAGGCATAAGGTGTGAACGGAAGGCTTTGTAGACAATGTGTTCCACAGTCCATTTCCAGGGGTTTAGAGAAGAGCCAGATACTTCACTCTGGAATACACGTTAGATGTCGTAAGCCTCCTGGCACATAGGAGCTCCTTGGCTGATGGGATGGGCACTGGGCCTGGAAAGTCTTTCAGGCTTGTAATGGGCTATGGGGTCTAAAGCTTGAAGTGGCTTCTGTATACCAGTTTTTTGGGAAGCCCATAGGCCTGAATACACAGAATGAGGTTTTGAGGGAAAAAGCAGTCACTGCTCTATGGAACTATCTCCCATAGGACCTCTAGGTCTATTCAGGGAGGATATGCTGATAGTAGCAGAATCTAACACACAGATCCTGACTGATGTCTGGATGGCAACAGCTCGAAGTACCTAAATTCAGGCAGCCATGTTTCCCTAAAAGCTCCACAAATGAAAAAAAAAATTTTTTTTTGCCTTGTCAGTCCTAAGCACTAGCTGTCTCATGTACAAGAAAATGATGTCATCTGTTTTCCTTGAAGGGTATTTTTCCAATCAAAAAGATATTCTCAGCACAGTCTGGCAAGTGTGCTGCCCTCTCCTCTTCGCTAGAGGGAGAAATTCCCTAGAAAAAGTAGCTGTGGGACCTAGGACGTAATCTTTGCCCTACCGCCTAAAGGCTCTCGGGATCCTTGAGCACACCACCTGTCCTGCAGCTTTCTCATGGATAAAACCGGAGCAAAGCTCTTTACTCAAGGGATGGCTGTAAGTAGTCACCAGGTGGTGACGTGTTCAAGTGGCTATCCTGTGGCTCTTACGTTATTTTTACACTTTCTCTCCTCTTCCCTGAAATATGTGTTAATTGAAAAACACTGTTATCTGAGTAGACAAACACTACGAATGCAGGCTCTTTGTATCCAGCTGACCTGTAAGGGGAATTATAGAGCCCTGTGCAGGGGTTGGATGTAAAGCAGAACCAGACTTGGGGGTCTGTGCTAGAATCTGGGTTTAACTGCCTACCAAGGGAGCTGCAGACCTGTCAGCCTTGTACAGTCTAACTCAGTTTCCCTCTCACTGTGATGGTTGTGTTTCGACTTTGATAGTTTTTAGAATCACTGTGGAGGTATGTTCTAGACTGGGAAATAAAAAGTCAGAGCTGGCCCATTGTGTGTGGACCTTGTTACATACAGTGCCATGGAAGGCTGTGTGCGGGCCCTTCCCATTCCTAGAGTGCGAGTACGCAGCCGCACAGTACCTGCTGGCCTGAGAGGGTCGACTCGTCTGACACGTACTGCTTCCGGATAGAGTAAAACATGGCACATTCTTTACTCAGGCTTTCAAAACACTCCTTTTCTTCGTCCCAGTTTACCTGTTTCAAAGAACTTAATATTTTGAGACAAGTAATGCTTTCAACATTTTCATTTTTAAATTGAGCCACAGATAGCTAAAAAATGAAATGTGGCAGTTTAGGCAATATGGATCACCACATATTGATGAATACTGGTGATGATGGCACCTTCAGGTGTTTCCCCTTGACATCTATAGTTGAGATGGAGGTGGGGTCGTGCACCCTATCCCTCTAGCATGCACAAACATACCCTTAGTATCTGCTTGATCATTTACCTCTGTGGCTAGTCGAAGGATGAAGATAGGCAGTCCCTCCAAAGGGGGCACATAGTTGTCGATCAGAAGGGGTAATCCAATCAGGCTCCCTTCCTACATAGGGGAAGTGGTCAGAAAGGGGGTAAGGAATAGCTGTTACAGTTTAAATGAATTATGTTTCTCTATAGTGCTTCTCCCAGCCTTGTCCTCAGACCTGCCACTTGAGGGTTCTAGGTACTCTAGGATTCTGGGCCCTGTGGTCAGAAGAGCTAAGCAGTTAGAACACCTTTTTGTCCTAACATGCAGCAGAACAGCCTTCCCTTTGGATCTGCTTCCTAATCAAAGAACACATCTGCATGAACATCCCCCAAAATCAAGGAGTCACAGGAAGAAATGGGAGCGTGGCATAGTCTTATTTACTACAGCCTACAGGGGCTGTGGGACTCATCTCACCCTCAGGTCTGGGTCCTTCACCTTGAGAACAAAAGTGGCCTGAATGGATGATAGTACAGTTCTGTAACCTAGAAATGCAAGTGGAGGGTGGAGAGGACGTAACAGGTCACATGCTGCCTCTGGGGGAGGCCTCATCGCTGGTGCTCACATAGGAATGTAACTCATCCGGAGCATACTACAGCAGTGAAGAATTGCCATCATACCTCATCTATTTCCAAAGAGAAATAGTCTGCCAGCATCTCGGCTTTCTTTTTCAGAAACTCAACAATGTATTCAGCAAGTCCTTCTTTGGGACCGTCTTCCTCTGTCCAGCCGCTCTCAGGACTATCTAAGGCGAGCATGGCAAGGTCAAACAGTGGTGCTGGCTCCTAGGAAAGAATGGCAGCTGTAAGGAGCAAAGCCTCAACAGGCTATCAAAGGAAGCCTGAACTCCCACAAAACTACTGGCAGAGCAGCCACAACATTATCAGAACAGCAGGTGAAAAACCACAAATACCACCAACTGGCCATCTCCCCTAAAGGAAATGCCTGAACAGTCCACAACAAAACCTCTTCCTTGTCAATGAGCATTTCAACAAAAGAAGATGTAAACAAACCCATAGCTGGCATATACCTGTAATCCCAGCTACTTGGGAAGCTGAGGCAAGGAGGATGCCAATTTAGAGGCCAGCCAGGCCAACCTGGCAAGACCCTGTCTCAAAAAAAAAAAAAAAGTAGCTCAGTGACCACATCCCTGGATTTCAATCTCAGGACCGAAAACCCCCTACAAACCAGGTAGAAAGGGTAAATTCATGGGGAGCTACTTCTACGCAGCCTTAAGGATGCAACTTACTTTCATATTTCTAGAACATAGGCATATCCTTTCTACTGCCTCAACTATAATTACAGCAAGAAGGAGGTTGAATAAGTTGAATGACATTTCAAATAAATCATATGGGAAAGAAAAATAACATGTAATATGTATCTTCCACTTTCTCTTCTCATGTTACTGTTATGATACTTTTACCTATGTTATAAAGTGTTTGTTCTTCATAACGGGACTCAAAAGGACATAACAATCTTAAATATTTATACACCCAGAAAGAACTAAGATAACTGCAAAGAGAATTGGAAGATGCACAATTACAGCTGGAGTTTTTATATCCCTTTCTCAATAATTAACAGAACAAGTAGAAAATCGGAATATAGACGATTCAAGCATCACAATTAGATACGCAACATTTATAGAGCATCTAAATTCTTCTCAAGTCCACACAACATATGAAACAAATCTCAGTGGGTATAAAACGGCATCAGTATGTTTTCTGACCAAAATGGAATTAAATTAAGGACCACTAATAAATCTTTGGTAAATTCCTAAGAGATGAAACTAAATTACACAGTTCTCAATCTGTGGGCACAAGAAATGAAAGGCAAATTACAGAGTATTTTGAACTGACAAAATGGGATATCAAATTTTGTGGGAGGCTGGTAAAGTAGTACTTAAGGGAAATTCACAGCACTTAACACCTATACTATAAAAAAAGAAACGTTTCAAACCAGAGACTTCAGCTTTCAACTTAAGAAATGTAAAGCACAAGACAAATAACGCCAAAATAAATAAGTAAATAATAGGATCAGAGTAGTTATCAATAAAATGGAAAAATAATCTATGAAATAAAAAGTACAGTAAAACTAATAAACCTCTTACTAGACCAAGTTAGAAAAGAAGACTTAAATTGCCAGTAAAAAAAATAATAATTCCAGGTCTGGATGACTTCACTCATGAATCTTCCAAACATTAAAGAATAAAAAAGACCAATTCTACACAAACTCTTTGCAAATGGAAAAGGAAAAGGAACTTACCAATTCATTAAAAAGTATTATCCTAATACTAAAACCACACAAGGCAGTGCAAGAAGGCTAATGCTAGTAACATTCTCAAACATAAATGCAAAAATTATAAACTTTTAGTAAATAAGGTCTGATAATAGGACAGTACATACTGACCAAGTAGTGCTCATCCAAGGATTGCAAGATTGGTTTAACATACCCAAGTCAGTCAATGTATTATACTATATGTATTATTAAACTAAGAAGAAAACTTGTATCATTATCTTAGTAGACACAAAAAAGGACTCTCAATAAATTCAACACTATTCCTAAATAAAACTCTAAGTAAACAAGGAATAGAAGGTAGCTTCCTCACCCTCATAAGGGCATCTATGAAAACACTATGGTTAACATACCTAATGAGGAAAGTCTAAATACTTTCTCCTTAAGATCAGGAGCAAGAGATGGATTTCCCTTATCATCACTTCTGTTCAACACTGTCACTGTACTGACAATGTTTGCCAGTATAGTCAAGAAAAAAAAAATCCATCCAGATTGGACAAGAAGAGGCACAACATTTTTTCTGCTTAGAGGATATGATTATTTAGAAAATCTAACAGAATCTATAAAAATGTTACTAAAGCTCCTAAGTTTAGCAAGGTTGCAAGGTATCACACATCAATGTACAAAATGCATGTGCAATGTACAAAATGCATGTGCAATAAGTAATTGCAAACCACAATTTTAAAAATTGTTTACCATTTACAATAGCATAAAGTAAGTATGTGAAATACTAAGGGATTAATCTAACAATTTTTTCTCCTCAAATGGATCTACAGTTTTAAAATAATCCAAATTTAAAATTCTTGTAGGCATTTTTATAGAGTATGTCAAATAAAAGAGAAGTTCTAAAGAGGGGTAGTGTGATTTTTTACTCTAAATTAAAATTAGGCACTGAAAGTCTTGGAAGAAATGGACTTAGGGACACAGGGATGTAGCTCAATGGCAGAGTGCCTGGCTGGCATGTACAGGCCCTAGGTTTGATTTCCAGCACCACAAAAATAAGTAAAAAATTATTACCAAGGGTTGTGTTTTGACCATGGTTCTACAGAATGTTTGTTTCCATTTTTACTTCTTTGCAAGTTTAGGAGATATATACATACCCAGGAGATATATACATACCCATTTCAATACCAGCATTTGTTTAAGCTGGCTACCAAATGACTATTTGGCCAAAATACATGAAACTTTATTGTAATTAGATAACTCCAAATACAAAATACACAATACAGAAACTCTTAAGCAGCATATTTAAGAAAATTTAATATAAGATACTAAGATACTATAGTGCTCTTCCTTTCAGAAATGACCAGTTAAAATTTCAGAAGTGAGGAGGCGATACACTTACCGATAACCTCAGAACACCAAAATTAGCAAAATCATAAATGAGTATCTGGTAGAACAGTTCTTCACTGAAAATAAAAAAAAAAGTAACCTTAAGAAAAAGCTGGATCCATGCTTGAGACCCAACCAAACTGGGACAAATGGGAGAAGTAATCCCTGAAGCATAAGTGGCCCGTACAGATGGTTCTGCCTCGCTACAGAACACAGTTAACAGTCTAACAAGACTGCTTATTTCTCCAGACACCTGGAATTTCCAACATCTTCTCCAGACAGGGATGAGGGGGGCAGCAGCCTCTAAAGACAGGTTTGAACACTAAGTCTTGCTTGTCCCCACTTTTCTGCTGCTATAAGAGGTTTTTAACACCTACGGTAAAACATGGAATTACTCTGTTTGCTTACCATTTCCCCACTTAAACCTGTAAGTCACTTTGCCCCAGAGTTTAGAATGTTTGCAGAGTTCTAAGTTATCTTGGGGATAGGCCCCATGTCTAAACAAATAGATTTATATATTACATAATCCTTAGACACATAACGATAATTTTATGTAATATTTTTAAAAATTTTGTGCATGAAACAAAGTTTCATGGTGTGTAATTTTCCACTGTAGCATCATGATGGTATTCAAAATCTTCCAGACTTTGAAGAATTTTGGATTTCAGATTAGGGATACTAAACCTGTAGCTGAAATTCTGGGACTGGCCTGGATTTGTGTCTGGAGGTGAAAACCTCAATGCAATTGTGATCTGGAGCCTTGGAAGTCATGCACTTAGATATATACTGGCAAAGAAAAAGCAAGGCGAGTAGAACTGCTAGCAAAATAGTGACAGCTCACTGTACCACTCCAAGGAGTCTCCTATCAGACAGTGGAACTTGAAAAGAGCCGCAGCAAAAGGGTTTCCAAGCCTCGGAAGAATGAGCTGTGAGTCCCCGAAGAGGTATGTGAGGCAACAGTGAGCTTTAGGTTTTCATCTAATGTGCTAAGCCCAAGCAATGTACAGTGGCTGCCACACTCACAAGACCAAGAACTCTGAGGCCACAGCGGGGCTTGGAGGGAAAGTAAGTGATGTCAAGTACATGCAAGGTGGCAGGATCTGTATCTACTACCTTTTTGAGAACATATTTAATATAGGTTCTATAGTCAATGGCTGATCTACCAGGGTCCCTGGAAACAACAGAAATATCACCAGCTATGAACAAGGCAAATGGTCCTCTAGGGTCACCCTTCATGTGCGAGTCTGGTGGTTCGAGCGAGCCTGTGGTGCATTCCCAAGGCTAGGAGGCATCAGGTTTTCTCGGCTCCCTCACAGTACCTATTGCACAAAGCGGAATTCCCTAACATTACCAAGCCCTCAACATTTGGACATAGCCAACGTTTAACTGAGTGTTAAGCCTTTACAGAGGTCTAGGTTCTTAGGTTATTTCTTAATCTTGCAAGAAATAAGTTTAAATAGTAATATCCCCAGTGATAGCTGAGAAATCTGAGACCTAGTCTAGGAAAATAACTTCTTTGTGGTTATACAAATGGAAAATGGTCAAACTTGATTTTTTAATCACATCTGTCTGATTCTTACGCTTGTGCCCTTCCCAACCTCTTCATACTGCTTTCCCCAGCTTCTTGTGCCCTGTATCATTCTTCTAGTACAGTGATGGTGAACCTTTAGAGCTTTCCACTGATATAAACAGCCCACTGCGGCATGTGTGACATAGGTTCGCCACTGCTGTTTTAGTCCAGTCGGTCTTTCTTTCACATACTCACTGACTTACCTAAGCTTGGTGGTGTTGAGAAGATATAACTTGGTCTGATGCTGTGCCAAGGCCCACTGAGGATTCACACAGCCCACAAAGGAGTGGTTCTGGAACATCTCCCGGAGAGCTGGAAAATCAAAACAAAAACCAGCTAAGTAGCAGAACCCTTCCAACACTGCTTCACACCCCACAGTTCCAAGCACCAGAACTACACAACAGACAGCAAAGGTGCTGAACTGAGCCTCCTGCTGGAGACAAACCAAATGCAGAACACAGAACTGATGGTTTAAACTGCAACAAAAATTTCTAAAGTGTTATGGAATACATAAGGATAAAAATCAAAAACCAAACAAGAACCTAGAGAAGTAACGAGCACTTGGAAGCTATGCTATCTGTGAGATGAACCTGAGGTGTTATGAACACTAACAGAGTGTGCAAAAGGAAAACAAAACCCTAGAAACGGATTGAAATGAGGAGCCTAACAGGACACAGTGCTCCATGTGTGAAGTTGCAATCCTAAGGGCTACACCTGGGGACAGAAATCAGGATCTTGCGCTTGCTGGGGAGGTGCTTATGTCACTGAGCTATATTCCCAGACCCAAAGATACAATAGATATTGTGTCTTTTTTTTGGGGGGGGTACTGGGAATTGAACTCAGGACCTTGCATTTGCCAACTAGGCACATGAGCCACTGAGCTACATCCCCAGCCCACCCAAGGGCTGTACCTTGAGTGCAAACGGAAACTATACTACGTTCCATGCCTACCCTACTCTCCCTCAAATGGCACTAAACAAAACTGCCACCTCAAACTGATGTTGCCAAATAGTAAAGAAATAATAACTTCTAAGAGTAATAATAATCTGGTCTTCATATGCTTTTCCAGCCAGAATTTATGCTAAATAGACTGCTTAAAAACCGTAAATGGGGACCAGGGATTTAGCTCAGTGCCATAAGCACCTGCCTGGCAAGCACAAGATCCTGAGTTCAATTTCGAGTACCAAAAAAGACCCCCTTAAGTGGACATTTTAGTTTAAAATGATACCAGCGCTGATTGTTCTTCCATATCCCCATTAGAATGAAATGTAAATTATTCTTGGAAAAATCCACCTTCAATCCAGATAAAGTCTGAGGAACTAGACTAATAAGCAACCACAGGAAGAGATCTGCAAAGGTTTGAGCTTAGACATGTCAATGAAGAGTAAGTTAAGCAAGCATGCCCAGTATGTTCCAGGCGTGTTAAAACTACGGTCACTCAGCACGGCACTATCAAAACTGACCATGGAGAGTTCCAAAAGAACCAAGTAAAAACTGTAAAAGTGAAGAATACAGTAACTATAATTCAAAATCAAGATGGATATAACACATTAGACAGTGCTGACAAGGTAACTAGAAGGTGGATCTGAAGAAGTTATCTAACACACAGAGGAGCAAAGAGAGCTTAGGTGAAGCAACATGGAGGAAAGAAATGTATCACTTAAGTTCCAGAAGGGACAGAAAAGGGAGGCTGATATTTGAAGACTTTGAACACAGAATATTTAAGAATATCTCAGAAGTGATGAAAAATGTCAAGTCACGGTTCTATAGAACGCAGCAGAACATGTACAGGTACTGCAGTAAGAAAGACATTTTAAAATCACTCAGAAAACAGCCACACTCTAAGTACTAAGTATAAGACTGATGGCTAAATTTTCAACTACAATAGGAGAAATCAGAAAAAAAAAAAAATCTTCAATGCTCTAAGGAAAAACAATTGCTGGTCTGGAATTCTAAATTCCACAATTACTTTTCAGATAAGGGTAAATTACAGAAGACAGACTCAATGTGCCACTGCCCCTACCTGAATGCTTATGTCTTTCTGAAATATGTTGAAATCTTAACCCCAAAGTGATAGTATGAAGAGGTGGCTTCCTGGGGAAGTGATTGGGTACATCTCCATGATGAATTAGTGACAGAAAAGACCCCAGAGAGCCAGGAGGCCTGTTCCACTACATAAGAACACAGCTAGAAGCATCGTCTGTGAGGAAGTACGCCCTCACCATACAACGGATCTGCCAGCATGTCCATCTTAGGCAGCTGAGCTTTCAGATGTAAGAACAAACTTCTATAGTTCCATGAGCTACGCAGTCTGTTGTGATTTGTTAAAGCGGTCTGAAAGGAGCCACCAAAGACCCACTGAAGGGTGTGCTGCAGGCAGAGGGACAACTGAGTAAATAATAGCCGGTAAAATAAAAATAAACTTACAACTATAATACAGGGTAATCAGATGATCATGTAGAAACTGGAATTTGACAACATACCCAAATCAACTTGAGGTGGGTGAGGCTCAAGTATAAGCTTCTCAGGAGGTAATATAACAGCATATTTCCCTAGCACTACACATACACCCCTATACAGCACACCTTTTAATTATCATAGAGTGAAGAAGAATTTCCTAAGATTAAAAAAAAAAGCTGGTGGAGTGCAGTGGTGCATGCCTGTAGTTCCGGCTACTCGGGATGTATACAGCAGGCGTGCCCAAGTCCAGGAGTCTGAAGCCAGCCTGGGCAACAACGTGAGACCCTATCTCACAAAACCCCCAAAACCAAAAGCAAAATAAAAGCCACAGTGAAAATCCTGTAAGGAACAACTGGTACAATCTGCCTACACTAAACCAAGGAATTTCTATTCATGAAATAAGTGTTCATAAAGGAATAAGCCCTAAACTGGAGGAAGGTATTTTCATGTAACCGGTTACCATCTAGAATATGTAAGTAACCTCTCAAATGACCCGAAAAAATAAAAACAGAAAAATGGTGGTAAAAAACTCAAACAGGCCCTTAACATGAGAGAAAATATACTTACTAACCTTTATTGCTTACCAAGGAAATACAAATAAAAACCATCACTGGATACTGTTTTACAATCACTAACTGGTAAAAAACAGTCTCGCAATATCAAATACTGGAAATAAAGAGCAAATACAGTTTCTGTGCATCGCTCGAGGGAATGTAAACAAATATGCCCCTTCAGAAAACAATGTCACTTTATGATACAGAAGTAACTCTCCCTGTATAAAATACCCTAGCAGCAGAGCTTCCCCATCTGTGTGCTGACCCAGGGATTAACTCAGTCAGGAAGCAACGTGAGGATGTGAGAAGGGAGGGCCTGAGTCCACAGGAGTCCTCCAGATCCCCCCCCCCCACAGTGAATGAGCTGCATATTCATGAAGTAGACTCCATTACATTGATAAAGTAAACCAGAGCTTTTTAACAAGATGAATCGATCTTAGGACTATAATATACGTGTTTATATTCACACATAACAAGTACAGTACAGTTCCATTTGTACAAAGTTTAAGACTTGCAAAACTCAACAACTTTTTGAGGAATACAAAACTACAATAAAAAGGAAGGAAATAATCATAACATAATTCAGGGTAGTAGTAATCACTAAGGGACAAGGGAAGGAGATGGGACAGGGAAGTACACGTGGGTATCTCAAAGGTGACAGCAATGGTCTGCTTCCAAGGAGGCAATGTGCCTACAGGTATTCTTTTTTTTCTGCAGTTCTACATATATAAATATGATTATGTATGTATGTATGTATGTATCTACCAGCACTATTACTATTAGCGCTAGAGACTGAACCCGGGACCTCACATAGGCTGAGCAAGTCCTCTACCACTGAGCTACATCCCCAGTACCCCCGGCATCATTATTTTTAATGAAAGAGTAAACATACCACCCACCCAAAGGAAGAAGGGCGGAGGAGGGGTGGGAGAAATCAGGGAAAGAATGAGCGCACAGCCACAAGCCTGTACATCATGTTTCTGCTACACCTTTTGTTTAACCTTGTGGGCGCCACAAGCACAATCTCATGCTATTGCATAAGCTCTGTGACTACCTCACAAAAGAGGTTTATTTTCTTCATTTTTAGAATAAGTGTTCCCCTCTGTTCCCACTGGAAATTTATCGTCTCTACAGGATGTTCTGTGTAGGTGGAAAATCATTATTTTAAAAGATGGAGAACATCAAGTAATCTTGAATAATGAGGCAGTGGAGGGGAAAAAAAGCAGTGTAATTACTAAAAACAGGTTGGAGATTTTTCCGTGCAGAATGTTCATGGCCTGCTCTGCCACGCTCGCAGCTAGTGGAGTGCAGCCCGACCAGCAGGGACGGGTACACAGGGGCACCATCTTGTTCCCCAGCACCGGGCTCCTCTTCACTGGGCCTCCTCATACCTCTTATCAGGACATAGGAGACCTGTATTTCACTCCTATCCCAATGTCCCCAGAGTCCTAGAAATCTGTGTGCATTTCCTTGTCATTCTGTGAGGAGCAAACCCTGTCAGAACCATCCTGTGCTTCAAAGCCGGACCACGCGTCTGACTTCACAGCAGAGGCCTGTGGGCCTCAGCCTGCTGCTCTCTGAAGAGCACGTGAAGCTAAGTCTAGGGAAGGGTCCAGAAAAAAGGACCTAGTCCTCTGGTTCCTCATGATTATCTGCAAGGTAGAAGCTTCCACTCCCTGCAGGACACCTTCCAGATTTGAAGACACCAACTTTGGCTGAAGGAGTCAGAATCACATTGTACGCTTGTCCTGCACAGGCCAGTGACCTGATTTTGCATTTAAATACTGGGTGAAGTTTCTGGTGAGAAGCCCATTGCCAGTGACAACCACAGGCATGCAAGCATGGATGCACGCATGCACACATGCGTGTGCATACGCACACACACACATACACACACACACACACACACACACACTGCTTTGTTGCCCAGGCTAGCCTCAAACTCCTAGACTCAAGTGATCCTTCCACCTCAGCCTCCTACGTAGCTAGGGCTACAGGAGTTACCACCACGCCTGGCTCTGGGCTGGTTTTGGATTGTTGGGATGTTTCAAATAACCTGTCCACTTCGTCTTCCATTTCCTCATTTAAAATATGAGCTAACAGCATCTGCTCTGTCTCCCTCAGAAGACTAAGAGAAAAACATGAGACAAGGTCATCATTTTAGCTTTAGCAAGATTGTAAACCTTACCACACTTGACATGTATGTGTGAGTGTAGGATATAAAACTATTGTGAGAAGAACTGCTAAAGAAATCAAGAAACAGCCCCCCTTTCTCATATTATTTGAATTTAAAAGTGCTTTTAAAGCTTCCAACTTGAAAGTTAATATTGGAGGAAGAGCCAATAGAACAAGTCTTTATGGGGATGAAAATCAGAAAGCCAACTGGCGCCTTTTTTTTTTTTTTTTTAATAATCTTTTTGAGACAGGGTCTCACTATGCAGTTCAGGTTGGTCTTAAGCTCACTTTGTAGCCCAGGCTGGCCTTGAACTTGCAGTGACCCTCCTGCCTCAGCCTCCCCAAGTGCTGGGATTACAGGTGTGCACCACCATGCATGGCCTGGCATCCATTTGTTAAACTGGCAAAAACTCAGTCACAGGAAGTTTATATCCTGCTCAGGTACACAGAGGAACCCTATATGTATCTTTTGCCCAGAATGATAAGAAAAGACAATGAACAGAGAAAGGCAAACTGAGGCTTTTCTGAATTAGCTCAGACAAATGTGACTGAGACAGAAAAATATTTAAGAGGCCACTGAGCCGGAGCAGCTGTTCCAAAAGGTTAAGGGTCAGGGAGGGAGGCACTGACTTACTCCCTCACTACTCCCTTTCCTCCCTTTCCAAAATTAAACCGGACCATCACACTTTAAGTCACATTTTATAATATTCTGCTGAAATTCACTTCAGTCAAAAACGTAGGCTGGGTGTGGGTGCACATAAATATAACGTCAACACTCGGGAAGCTGAGGAAGAAAGACCGCCGTGAGGCTAAGGTTGGCCTGGGCCACACAGGGAGTTTAAGGCCAGCATGAACTACATAGCAAGACTCTATCTCAAAAAAATAAAAAAAACTTTAAAAAAGAAGGAAGGAAGGAAGGAAGGGAGGGAGGGGGAGGGGAAACATAGGCAGGTACATATAATAGATGACAATGGGAGGTCACGACTAAATTATGTAGACTCAGCGCAGAGCTACCATCAGGTAGTCTAAAAAGCATTTTGTCTTAGGATATAAAAACATCTACTGACTCCTTACTCTGTAACTAGTGTTTTATTTATATTTGATCTCTACTTAGCACAATGGTCTTCCAGAGTAAAAACAATCTCAGATTACAGATAAGGAAAAACTTCTGCACAGACAGGTTAAGTCACAAGTGTAAGGTCACACAATAGAAGAGATAGTGCCAGGAACTGAAAAAGCATGTGGACTTTTAGCAGTAGGACACCCATTAGATCCACAGGGAAAGGACTGTGGCAATCCTCACAGTGCTAACAGAGAAACACACCGGAAAGCACCGAAAGGACCGCCTTACTCTGACTCGTGTGACTTAATGAGAATGACAATTAATTCTAATTAAAATAAAATTCTTCCTCCTCCTCCTCTTGTAATTGTTTTTAAGCTGCTGATGCTGCAGGCTAGTGAGGAAAGAGAGGCCTGCCTGGCACACGGTGGTGACCACCTTGAGGTCATGAAAGCTTTCTGCAGTTCCAAAACCTTAATGCCAGCAGCTCAGGCCCTCAGCGTTTCAGCACATCTTAGCACTTACGTACTCTCATGTCCCCGCTCATTAATTTCTTCCTGGAGACTCAAAACACTAGTGAGGTTAATGATCCTCCTCCGAGGGGCACAAGCTGCTGTCATTTCCTTCTGGGAACCACTTTCTATCATTTCCACATCAGAGTCTTCCCGATGCCTCTTTCTGCAATGAAGAAAGGAAACCAGAAGATTATTACTCTCCCTTTTAATTTTCAATTTTGGTGGCAGTTTGGAGATGGGTACAGCTTCTCTATGCTGGCAGCTTTTACACAGCCAGAGAGACCCTTGTGTTGCAAGTAGGCCAGGAGGGTGCCTACACTCCAGCATGCTGCTCGTCTGACAAACCTCAGTCCCAGCTGCTGGCCACACAGCGGTACATAACCAGGATGTGGAGTCTGGTTCAGCCCACAGAGCTGCAAGGCCTCGAGCAAGTGAATGGACCTTCATCCCTTCCTTCCATCAGGCACTTTGAAGCACCAACTACACAGCAATGCAAAGCTACCTGCCATCATCATGCTTATCATATCAAGGGAGACCACACATGCAACAGGAAACAAAAAGGGTAGTTCTTAGCAGTGAATGGTGTCAGATAGTAAAGTAATTAATAGAACAGTAGGAAGTGAGAGGAGAATGTTGCCATACATGGACAAAGAAGGCCTCTGGCAAGGATAACCCTTGAGACCTGAGTGACAGAAAGCCAGACCTTCTTAGGCTGAAGGAACAGCAGGGGCAACCTGAGGGTCAGAGGTGGAGTCAGTTCAGATCAGCCACAAGAACCACGTGGCTGGAGTCATGAAGAGGAAGGCAAGTGAAAGGCCAGAGGGAAGGCGGGCAAGGGACTTAAATTATCCCTAACATGGAATGGGAAGCCACGGAAACATTTTCAGCAGAGGAGTGATGCAATCTGACTTCTGCTTTGAAGCTGAGTGTGGTGGTGCACACCTATAAATCCCAGCTTTTGGGAGGCTGAGGCAGGAGGATCACTGTGAGTTCAGGGCCACCTCAGGCCACATTGCGAGCTCAAAGCCAGCCTGCACTACACAGAGAGACCCTGTTTAAAAAAAAATCTACATATATATGTGTGTGTATGTATATGTACATATACATGTATATATCTATGTATATATGTATACCTCTATCTATCTTTGACCATGGTGTGGTAAATATCACTTAATTCCCCAAGGGATAAATAAATAAAATGCTTGTTCTGCAAGTTTTTAAGAGCATTCAATGATATATGCTATGTACCTGGCATACAATAGTTGCTCAATAAATACCAAAAAACTGTACTATTCTCTGGAAAAAATCCTTAGACCTTCTCTTGCTCAGATGAGCAAGCTGAACATGAACAAACTGAAGTAACTTGTCCAAGTTCAAAAGGCCGTTCAGCACAACGATTTCTGGCGGACAGGCACTAAGTACACAGACGCGCTCAGGCAAATGAGGTCACCTTGAGTCTCCATTCAGCACGTGTACACACTAAATACAGCCACCTACACAGTGAGCAAGTTACTGTCCTTAGAGAACCTGCAGAGCATACGCTGGAAGAGCTCAAAACTAAGTGCGTCCTTCGTATCACCAGTCCTGCCCCTTTTCTATCAGCACCAGCTCGATTCAGGGGGTTTATTAACTAGATTCAGAATATGCTTCTTCGGAAAGAGGTGGCAACAGCTTTGGGTGCAATGAAGATCGTTTCAAGCGTCTTTCCCTAACCACTTCTGGGGTTGAGATTTTCTCAAATGTTTTACTAAAACATCATTTGCCTTTTTTCAGATGTGTTTTAAACTAGTACTTAGAACCAAAGACATTTACGGTATTTCAGAGGACACTGTGGTGGTGGCTTTCAAGCCGTGGTCAAAAGCAGACGGTGGGCTGGGCCCGAGCACTGTCGCCATGGAGGCAGAGGGCAATCCAAGCAAGAGCAGATGCAAGTGCTTCATGAATAGCCACAGTCAGACATGGTGCTCAGGACACAGACAGCAAGCTGCGCCCCGCACATGGCATACCTGGGGTGGCCTGGGGTGGCCACGGGCGCGCTTTCTTTTGCTGTTTCGAAAGCACCCTTGTTAGCATCCTCCTCCACGTTCTGATTCTTTGCCGCCACTTCACTGGGGGCTGGAATTTCAAGCATCTCTTCATCTTGCTGCCCGGCCTTGCAACTAGAACCATCTGTCCTATCCTCTGGGTCATCGGCCAGGGGCTGACTGGGCAGGGCCTTGCTCGTGGGTTGCAGAAAGGCATCAAGTTTCTGTTCCCGGGAGTCTGTGCGAACCATCTGGTAAGCATAGACTTTGTCACCACTTCCAGAAGTAGATGAGGAGGTCACACCTGGCGTAGATTTAACTACCTCCCCGGAAGAACTAGCAAGTCCCGGTAGCAAAGTCTGTATCAAAAAAGACAGTGGCAAGACTCAGAAAGTGGAGCACAGAAGTCCAGGTCCTCAAAATGGAGCAATACTGCGAAAAGAGCTATGTATAATCATCGTTACAGAATTATTATGAAGCATGTTAGACCAAAATAAAAGGTTTGTAAGTCTAAGATCGCTGAGTAAAGTCCTAATCTTAAAAATATTTTAAAATGTAAATGTCAGTGAGAACTTCCCACATTTTTGTCTATTTTCTCTGCTATAAAAGGATTTTATTTTTCTATTATGGTAAAATATATGTAACATAAATATTACCATTTTAGCTATTTTAAAGTGACAGTTCAATGGCATTTAGTACATTCACAGTGTTGTGCAATTATATCCAGTGTATTTCTCTAGAACTTTCTCATCCTCTTAAAGTTAAGCTCTGTACCTACTGAACAGTAATGTTCAATGTGTTCCTATCAGCCTTGGACAACCACCATTCTATTGTCTAGTTTTAAATGTATATATTCTACCTCTCTCCACCGGAGAGGCATAAAAACACTGATCACCCAAAGTAATACGGACCTCAGACCCTAGATGACAGTCACCAATCCCCACTAGAATGAACCAGAGTGCTTCGGAGAAATGGCCAACCCAGAGCAGGGGACTGGGAAGCACAGCTTGTCTTGTAGAAAATATAGGAACTATAAAAGAGCAATAGAATTGAGTTGAAAGACAAAGTACCAATGGAAATGAGCCTCCCATGGACAAAGATGGACTGGTGCACACTGTGTCAGTCACCTTTGTGTCACTGTGACAAAATGCCAGAGATAACTCACTTAAAGGACGGAGAGGGTTGTTTTGGCTCATGGTTTCAGAGCTTTCAGTCTGCAGTTGTTGGGTTCCACTGCTGGGGCCCGAGGGAAGGCATTACACTATGGCAGAAGGACATGCGAGAGCAGGGCTGCTTATCTCATGGTGGCCAGGAAGTCGACAGAAAGAGAGGGGAAGAGCCCTCTCACAGTTCACTCCCCTCAGCTTTGGCCCACCTCCTGCTTCCATCAGCTCCCCAAACACCCTCACATGACCTTATCAGTAGAAAGTCAGTTCTCATGATCCAATCACTTCCCAGAAGCCAACTAGCAACTAAGCCTTCAACACAATGAACCTTTTGGGAAACATTTGGAATCTCAACCACATCAAGCAACAATACAAAAAGTAATCAAATGCATTAAAATAGTCTGTTAATAGCTAAGAAAAAATACTGAGAAATTGAGAAAGGGAGGAGGGAGAAGGGAAGAGAGGAGAGGAAAATGTCAAACACTTTGTAAATTGCTAGGACATCAACTCAGACCTTTGAAAACTGGAAATTAAAAAAAAAAATTCAGCATTTGCCCTTCTTTCTAGTGGGACCCATGTAGCTCAGTAACTAAATAACTCTAACAAGTGAAATAAAGTTCTATACAGAATTACAGTCCATACAGAAAAAAATGGGAAAACCATGTCTGCAGTCTACTGAAAACTGATGCAGGGAATGGTAATCAGTGACCGGTGAAAGCACTAAGCCATTGATGGGCAACTTAACCATGAAGTAGTCACCACATCGCCAGGGCTGAAGCACATCCCCAAAATGACATACAGGTCACTATGCACTTCCTGCGAGGATGTGATAGGAAGAACAGGGCACTACCTATCAAGAATCCTTGCCAAGGGTTGTCCTGTACTCCTCACATTCAAGCTGCAACTTCAAAACTCCACAGGGATGTGAGAGAGGCTGCGCGGGACAAGAATCAGTCCCCTAGTTTCCCTAACCCAAGAAGACCCATTAAACTCTGAAAACCGCTGCCACAGCGCGGAACCCTGGCTTTCTGACTCTGCGGGACGGCCCGTGTTACGGTTTGTGTGGAACCCCGACTTTCTGACTCTGCGGGGCGGCCTGTGTTACAGTTTGGGTCTGTGCCCTTGCGATCCACACTTGGCCCCGAAGCAGTGGCACTGAGAGGTGGGCAGGGCCTTGGAAAGTGACAGGCTGGGAGGGCTCTCACCTCATTCGCGGGTTTACACAAGTGAGTGCCTGCTGTCTTCGCTTCCCAGTTTTGCTTTACCATGTGATCCCAGCCATGAAGTTCTGCGTTATGTCATGCAGAAGGAGCCCAGGGACCACAGACTGAACACTCTGAAACTGTCCGTCAAAGCAGACCTTTCCTCTATTTAAGTTTGTTCTCTCAAGTACTTTGTTGCAGTGACAGGAAGCCAACGAACAAACCAAGAGGGGACGCTAAACATATTTTCTCGAACAGTTCATAGTTCAAATGCAAGAATGGAGTGATAATGAGCAAGGCGTGGCAGAGGATGCTTCACACCCGAGCACCCTGGGTTACGGGCCGGTACTGCTACTCCGACCACAGCACTCTGCTCCAGGCAAAGGCTTCTATCATTCCCCACTGCACAGACCCAGGCAGCAGCCTCAAGTGATGCTGTGTGTCTCCCTCAGCGCTCAAAAAAGGGAAGACAGACACTGGCTTTTCCTTCATTGGGCGTTTCCCTTAATTTTCCTTTATTTTGCTATTTTTCCTTGTTTTTTGTTACTTTTACCTAATTCTATTAATTTCTTTTTATTCCTTAATACAGTCTGTTACCTCACTTTTTTCTCCTTCTCATCTTCCACTATTCTTCAAATTTTACTTCTTTTTTCACATCCTTTACCCCCTTTATCCTTTAACCATTAACTATAACCATTAAGCTTTCTTAATCTTTAGTTAACTTTATGTTATTACTGCTGAATTCTATTGTTAGTGGAGATATAGTTGTGTTTAGCTCATATTTACTGTATATCAATACTTGGCTTTTTTATTTTAAAGAAAATAAAAAAATAATAAAAATGATACACAATTTCAAAACAAGTAAGAAATTAAGAATAGGTGTTATATTGCATATTATTATCTTCAGAGTAGGTGCTCAGATTACCAGACATAGACATGCAAAAATGATCAAACGAGTAAGCATTAACTGTTCCTTTTAATAAACCAATTATCTTAGCTGTATTTTTTTTCCTTTGCTTTTTCTTTCTTTTCTCCTTTCCCCCATCCCATTTGTTCTCTCCTTTGGAGCAGTTTCTTTCCCTTTCACAATATCTATTGTACCTTTCAGATTTTATTTACTCTTTTAGGTTCTTACACTAGAGAGACAATATGAGATTTACACATGCGGGTCTGATTTACTTCACTTATGAGTATGGTCTCTAGTTGCATCCATTTACCTATACAAGCCTCAAATTTATTTTTCTTTATAGCTGAGTAATACTCCATTGTATAAAAATATCATATCTTTTTAATCCATTCTTCAGTTGATAGGTATTTGGGTTGTTTCCAAATTTAGTTATGACTGAATTATCTGGCTGTCTGAGGATGAAGAGCGCTAGGCCCTGGACTAGGTACTTCCTGTCTCCCATTCACCTATTTGTAACTGTCCTTAAGTATGGGGGTGCTCAGTTCCAAATTTACTGAGGGAGACTTGGAGGCCAGGAAAGCACAGGACACAGCTGGTCACTCAGGTCTGACACTGAAGTCTCACTCTGCCCACTCTCTCTACTGCTTCCCAGGCCTGGATCCTGCACCCTCCCCTGTGTAGGTGGGAGCGGCCTCTCCTGGACATATCTAATGGAAATGGAGGCATTAAAGACACTGCCTATTCTATTTTTAGATAGCCTGTTTTCCGAGGAAGGTGGCCCCTCCCCATGGAGGTAGTGAGGAAGACAGCTCAGGCCTTTGACTCCAGACTGAAGGACAACAATATTTTCACAATTAGGCTCAAAGAAGTAAATGTTGCTGAAAGAAAACTATCAAAATAATATTTACAAAGAAAGTTCTAAAACACAAGGCAAAAATCTAGGCTCTCACATCTGACAGGGCACATTTCAAAGTGGCCCAGGGACCATGGTGGCGGCTGGAGACACGCCCTACCTGAGTGAAATACACCCTGGAGGAGTTGGCACCCAGGAGCTTGCTCTCAATGTGCTGCTGCACCCGCTCCAAGATGCTCTCCTCGTGTAGAAAGTGAACTTCATGTTTTGTGGGGTGCACATTGACGTCCACATTCTGGGGGCTGATTTCTAAACTGGTAGGAGAAAAGAAGAGTGAGTACAATTACCTCAGACTGAGGAGGATGGGGGAACCCACACATCATATGTGCCGTGGCCAAGACGATGCGGGGTCAAATGACAGCGATCAAAAGCTCACGGTCAAGTCTTAATGGCTGATCAAACGTTGGTTCTGCCGCTTAAGAACCGTAGTTTTAGAAAGGTTACATCATCTTTCTTTGCTTGGTTCTTCATTTGTAAAGGGAGCATAACAGCATTAGCTCTCTCACAGGCTTATGGTGGGGATTAAATTCATAAAAAGCAATTGGCATGTACTTCACACATTTATGATAGTGTTGTTACTAGCATTCTCAAACTGGTGGAATTTCTTGTTACGTGATGTCAGGCAGATAACTTCACTTCCCTGGATCTTTTCTCATGTGTAAAAATAAGATACCACTGATCTGCCCCTTAGTTACTTTTCAGTTTATTAGGGTCACAATAAGAACAGAGCACAGTGAACTTTCTATCTTTAAAATGTAACACACGTCAGCTCAGAGGCCGTGGTAGCTGTCGTTTTAGGCTCTCCTCCCAAATCCCCCTGTCACTGCTTACCCCGATGACGGGGGTGGGAACGTGAGGTTTTATCAGTACAGTGTGACAGACAGACAGTGGAGGAGGAAGGGGGCCTGGTGCCAGGCTTGGGTCCCTGCGGGCCATTCTTCCCAGCAATCCCAGCATGGTACCTGGGCAGTACCTGACTGACTTCTCCTCCGAGCAGTGACCCACAGCCGCATCCTCTTTGGCCCAGGAGGGCCGCGGGGAGGGGGCACAGGGACTTTAGCTTACATAGGTGTAACGGCTGTTCCCTGTACTTCATGCCCTGTCACTTCACCTCTTACCATCCGACCTCCTTCTACTCTAACCCCATTGCAGTTTTTTTATCAATGTTTTTCAAATTGTTATATGGTTTCTGTCCTCTATTTATATCCTGATAATACGGAGATGGAACGAGGTGATAACTTGATCTAGTAAAGGAATACATGTGGGAGTTAACAAATCTACATATCAACTAAAAACTACTTTTAACTATATTTTACCCCTCCTCTGCAAGTGCTAATTTAGGGTTGGTAAATTATTTAAGTGAACCATGGAGTAGTCAAAAGTAGTTATGCTACACAGAGAATCTCCATACAGCAAGACTCACTCATGCAAGGGCAACTGTAGCTGTTTTGGCTCCCCAGACTGACCCGATACCCGAGCATGTGTTTACTCTGCCCACACGCTGGCCATCCCTTCCTCAAGGGGTCAGACACGTTATTCCCCTTCTTGTCACCAAAACAGCAAAGGCTTTCCTTGAGCGTCTCATAAGTTAGTCAATAAATGACAAAAAATTGCTTTTGGCCTGTGACAAGGGACAGACCATCCCTTTGCCAATAATATATGAGATTCACTAATTTTGGTACTCAGCTACTAACAAGCCTTTCCCTTTCACAGAAGAGATCATAACAGAATTTCTGTTCTTTTAAGTCTTGGGTAAGTAGTTTGATGCTACATTACCTGAGGTATAGGAATGGGTGTGTGTTTTTGGGCAAATACGCTGCATACACTGTTTCTATGGCTTTTCTCAATGAAGTTGATTCTACCAGACGATCTAAAAAATGAAAAGAAAGTAACCAGATTAAAAACTGTCCTTACGGGCGAGGTCACAGGTGAATATCCTTGCAAAGCCATGAAATCACTGCAGGAAGAGCGACGCACACAGCAGATCCCCGGGAACAAAGGGCCCCTTTATGTATTACCACTTGCCAGCATCTCACTATGGCCTCGGAAGTTTCTCCTCTCATCAGGCAGGAGAAAAATGAAAGGGTAATAAATTATGCCTCTCCAATTCCTTTCCCCTCCATCAACCCATGTTGCAATCTCACATTTTTCAGTCTGCAAAGACATGTCAGCTGTTTATCACATGTGCCAAGTGCTGGGAGACTCCATGCTGGTAAATAATCCAAACCCGAGTGGTGACCACAATTACAGAGGTGTGTGTGCTCCATGGTGCAAGGAGAGAGCAGCTAACTCTGCTCAGGGAGTCCCCACCATGGAGAATCCACGCTGAGCAACGGAGGGGGGCAGCGCGTTTTCCAAACTCGCAGGCAGTACAAATGGCTAAATGTGTGTTCAAGGTAATCCAGCAAATGACTCAGATCTGAGGGAAAAACAGGTTTATAGGAAACATGAAAGACTGGGAGAAATAAAGACTAAAAGCAGAGGAAGATCTATTTTTCAGAAACCAGTTCTCCTGTAGCTCTAGAAAGATTTTAGATGATGGGCTGATGATCTGCTGTCCTGTGTAACTGTAACCAAGGATGTATCACGTCTTTGTATTTTCACAACGCAAGTGGCTGTGATCTTACTGAGGGCTCACTGCCACAGTGCCTTCAATGATGTCCTTGTACTCAGCAACAAGTCCTAAGCACACAGGCTTGGAGCGTGTGCGGGCACCTGACAAAAGGATAGCCGCAGCCCCGCTGCTGAGAAGTCTGACCTGGAGACAGGTCAGAGGAGTATTCCTTGTCTCTGCAACCTGGGTCAGCCGCGTAGTGTGCAGGTAACTACGGGGCAGGGATGAATAAGAACCTGGCCTCTCTTTGTGACTGGAAACTTGACACTGTGAACAGATAAGCAGATGTTAATGCAAAGGCTGTGTTAAGCAGCCTCAACAGAAACACAGCCCCAGGACAGTCAGATGGCATGCACACTGATTTTCCTTTGTCTACTTCATAGCCAAAATGTATTGCAAAGCTGTTACTCTTTGTGGTTAGGAAAAACTACTGAAAAATATTTTCTGAGCCTCTATGTAACAAGTTTTGCTGTATATATCAGGCTAAAGCCCTTCTAATGTGACAGGAGAAAACCCTGCTTATATAAATTGAGCTTACAGAATCTCCCTATAAAAGTCCTCTCTTTACTCTTCCGGTATTGTTTTAAATAATTCCTATAAAACATGCATAAATAGATATTTATAGCTGGTTAACTGCTAAAAATGGGAGGAGGTAAATACTATTTCTGCTACCAAACAAATCAAAGGCTATGAATTTATTGTGTAATTCTTTAAAACAAGAAAAGTAAAGATCTTGTGAAATTAAAAAAAAAAAGATGAAAACTGAAGATAGGGAAAGACGCACCTTCCGTAGCCAGATTCTGTGTAGATTTATTGTTGCTCTCACTATCAAAACCCTGCAATATCTAATTAAGTTCTAAAGCAGAATGCAAAATAGTACGCACTTAGTAAGAACTATATGAACAGCATGGCAGCAGGGAAAAACAAATGTGACAAAAAAAATCTAAACTCATTTAGTTAATTACCTCCCTGACACTGCTCTTTATGTTACAAATTTCACTGTCTCTAAATAAAAATCTTAGCCAGATGTGGTGGTGCATGCCTACAGTCCCAGCTCTCTGGGAAGCTGAGGCGGGAGGGCAAGTTTGAGCTCAATCTAGGCAACTTAGCAATTTACCAAGACTCTCTCTCAAAATAAAAATTATAAAAAAAGGGCTGGGTATATGGAGGTGTATTTCAGTGTAGAGTACCTCTACACCAACCCCCCCAAAAAAGGAAGGAAGGAAAAAAAATTTAAGGGTCTTTTTCTTGGTTATTTTTTTGTTGTTGTTGAGACAAAATATCTGATGCCCAAAATTAAGGAAGGCAAGGTTTATTTAGTTCACAGTCTGTGGAGGTTTTAGTTAATACGTGGCTGGCTCCAAGGTAGGGTGGCACATGGCAGAGGGCAAATGTTCATGGATGTGGAAGACAGCAAAGCAACAAGAGCAAAGCGGGGAGTGGCAGGGTGAGCAGCCTCTCTCCCTCCCTCATACTGTCAACAGCTACCCCACTTGGGCAGTGTTTAGCAAGCTAGGTCCCTGCTGAACCACACAGTTAACCTAAACTTCTCACACTGACCCCAGGAACAACATCCTAGAGCAGGAAGGGCATGTCCTTTTCACCCTGGGACACAGAACTGCTAAGTCACTTAGCCAAGACTAGACTCCCCAAATTGATACAATGTATCAACCATAACAGTCTTGGCATTCAATTTCTTTACTTGAATGACAATGACTTTATCCAAGGTACCCTTCTCTCTGTTTTGCTGTGCACTGCACTATCACCAAATGGCAGCCCGTAACCTAAGGGCAGAGAAAAGCTCTGCTTAGGAAGTACTTCTTAAGTCTCTTCACTCCAGCAAGTAAGAAGAGTGCAACGGCTCACAGGACAAAAATCAGATTCTTCCTAATCAAACTACACTTAGGCATGAAGTTCCTGGGTCCCACACAGTTCTCTGCGTATACACTACTGCGTTAGTCCTTTTCCACTTACGGTTGATGAAGAGTAAGAAAATGCACTTCTTCACCGAATAGTTTGCATTAGATACGTAGCCATTCATTTTGAAAGCCAGGGTTTTATCCTCACACCCAACTTCTATCAATTCTCTAGTTAAAAAAGAGAAATTGTGAGACTTTTGAGCATACTAGAAAACTCAAACATTTTAAAATCAGAAAACACAGGGCTTCCTCCAATAAATTTTGTCAAATGAAGACCTCAGAGATTTGGTTCATTGGGTTCCTCTGGACCTGCCCGTCTGTCTGTCCATCCACATATTCAGCTGTCCATCCACGCACCCACACACCCACCCACTTAGGCACAGTCAGTGCATTCCACTGCTTACGCTCTGCACCAGGCCCTACTGTCACTGCTAGAATATGACAGATCCAAGCTCTAGGACCTTATTTCGCTGCAAGTTTTATGCATCTTAGTAACTAAATCCCAGATGTTATTTCAAGAAAAACTCACCTCTGCTGAGTTCCTTACTATAATGAATAGCACCAAAAGGGAGTTGCCCAGAATGTTTACTGGGAGAGGAAGTTAAGGTCAAAAAATGGTTGTCTGACAAATCACACTTATTTCTAGGCTGGTCCTTCTGCCTGGAGAGCTCTACTTCGAACCTATTAACAGCTAGTTAGTTCCTATTTCTCCTTTGTATTTAAAAAATTATTTCTTCAGAGAGCCTTCTCTGGATATCCCTCTCTCCCACCCTAGAGCAGTGATGGCGAACCTTTTAAACTTTACAACGATACACACAGCCTGCTTGGGGTACACATACCCTAGACTTGCCCCCACTGCTTTGGTGATTCTCCCACCATGCCCTGTAGTCCTCCTCTGAGGCAGTAAGCACAATCTGCTAATGAATGGCAAATCATCTCCTGTGTCTTTCCAACTAGAGAATCCTCTGAGGACAAGAATAACTTCTGTTTTACTTACTACATTACCTATACACAGAAGCTAATGAACAGCTGCGCTCACTAAAGGCTTGCTGGACGGATGGTGGGAGCTTTAATTCCAGTAATATAACCTTTGAGTGTATAGGTAGAAAGTACAGCTTGCCATGTTTCACACACACAGTAAACCAGCAAACCCTTAAAATGGCTCAAGAGGTCAGTATCCTGGAAACCTGCTTTTGGAAAATGCTGTTTCTGGGGATTCCTAATCTCTAACGGACTAAAAAAAAGTTCTCTAACAGAATTTTCCTACTTTTGAGTCTTAAAAATTTAGTCACACTTTTAAATGGTATACTGTAGAATAACAGTTCTCCCTTCACTCTGGAGACATTGCTTTAAAAAATTCGTTTATTTACACTTATGAGAGAGAGTAATTAAAAGTAAATTGGTTGCTCCCTAGTTGGGAGCTTGGTTTGGCTCAATAATGACTAATTTGTTCTTCAGAGTAAAAATATGGTACTGTGATGACAGTTGCTTCTCAAGACTTCTGTGAGAAGTGAAGTCAGGGGCTGTCTCATTCTCTGTTCATCTGTGTATCCATAGCACTTCATGCATGCCTGGCATACGGGGAAGTCTCAGTATTCTTCCCTTCAGATTATGACAGTCACTTTGGGCTTTGCAAAGTCCTGATGTGCAGCTGGTAATCTTTGATGGAAATGATAGCATTTACATGCAGATGGGAGCACCAAGAGGAATCTATATACTAGTAAGTTTCTCTACGAGGCTTTCCTTGATAATGAAGACTTGGTGACACTTGGAAATCTAGTCTTTGAGGGCCAAAAATAATGTCTTTATATCCCTGACTTCTAGGGATATGCTTGGAATATGAGAGGCAGTTAGTAAAGGTGAATGGTAACTGAAATCCTAAAGTGTGGACAGTGGAAATAAGAGGAAAAGTAGAAGTTTTGAAAGATGATAGAATTTTACATTATAGATATTTTAAAGACAAACACCTGGAGAGAACACAGGTATTTACAACCACAGCATCTAACAGACAACATGTAACCATGAAGGGTTGATTACATGAAATAATGTCTCTATTAACAAACTGAAGCATGAAAACAACTCTGCATATTTGATTAAAGCAAACTCTTAAAGCAGGTGCTATTCCGACAGATTCCAAAGTAATGTAATTAGATGTTAAATCAAGATAATGAATGCAAAGTATTTTTTATATGTATGCTGTCAACATACCGACTAACAGCATTTCCAAAGATGGAGCGGATATTGTCCACAACTGTGGCGCTGGGCAGTGTTCTGATGTCGGCAACTGTCTCACCTTGCTGATAAAAGAGGATACAATAACTTTGTACACTCAATGACTTTGTATATTTTGTATACTCTGTCTCAAATTATTAAAAATCTTGTTTCTTTTCCTAATACAAAACCATCCCTTAAAAACAAAGAACTTACTTTCTTAACTGAGAAACCAATTCCTGAGTTGTGTATTGAATACCTAGAAAGCAAAACAAAATGGAACGTAAGCAAAGACTACCAAAATGACAAGTGCTGTCAGAGCCCCCTTCTAGTTAAGTAACTCAGTCGGTAGAGCTAAGCAATTTAAATAGAGCTGTATATAAACAAAAATACCTTAGTATACCCTATTTCACCCTCAGAAAAATAAACTAGCAGAGACTTTACAGAGATAGCAATGCTAATGTGACTGAATCAAACAGTCCTCTCTGCTCCTGTTTGTAATAGGTCACTGATTGGACTCAAATTATCTCCGCACGAGCTCTTCTCATAAAAGTTTTATGTTTGCAGTGTCCCAAAAGGGCTGGATTGCTGCGAGGACATCTTGAAAAGCTTGCTGTAACAAGCCTGCACATTTTTATTCTCGTTCAGAGACCTCAACACCAGATCTTCCTTGTTAAGTCTTGTGCCAATATCTTACAGCCTTTTCTTGGCTGGTGGCTACCCATTACTATTCTTCCTTGGTCCCCAATAGCTGAAAGGTTAGTCCAACAAATGCATTTATGAAGTCACAATATTTTACCATACCAAGAACCAAAAGAGCCCACTAGGACTCCTCTACAAGGGGTAATCAAAATATATGGTAAATGTTTAAATTTTTTAAAAATTAGAGTAAAAGACAATTGACATGGATGAACAGCAACATGTCTTTCACTGTAATATTTTTTAAAATTTAAATATCCACTATATTTTATAATCACATCTCAATTTCAGGAGCTGACACTGGTTTATATATTTCTAGGGAAAAACAAACTTCATTGTTATTTCTAAGTCTGTGTCATTTCATTATGGGCAAATGTTTGATTCATTTTAGATTTTTAAAGCAATACTAAAAAAGTTAACATTATCTCTATTGTATTTCAAGGACATACGGGCTCAGGGAGCCCATGCTGCAATCAAGTGTAGTAGCAAATTAAGTCTACCATGGCATAATGCTGCTTTCACCTGCCTTGAATCCCCTCTCTTCTACTAACAGTCTGTAAGCTTCCCCTGGGAAACCATGTCTATCCTACGCCACCTGATAAAACTGCCCATCAAGAAGACTTCACTTCTTAGGCAAGGGCACAGGATCATATGATCCAAACTAGGCCAATCAGATGCACTCCAGGAAACATTCAAAATCAGGGTCAGGAAAAAAATGAAGACAGCCAAAGCTGGGTTACGAAGTTAAATCCCTGTAACTACCCTGGGCTGTTAACCTCTCCGAGGAGCAGCTGTCCACATCTCTTTCCACTTGGAGCTCCTGGCCTTGGGATACATTTCTCAACTCAGGCAGCTACGGTCATTTTGCTTTGGTTGCCCCTGAGAACCCTCACTGACACAGAGACCAGTTGCTGTTTCCTGGGGAGATGAGAAAAAGCTTAAAAGGATGACTACACTCTGACCCGAATAACATATGGGCTAGTTCTGCTGTCGGCCATTTAGCTCAGCAACTGTTCTTAATTTACAAGCACCAGAACACATTCCTTTGATGCCAAACCGCAGAAACCCACTCCCAGATTTTGAACTGTACCTGCCAACAACTTCCAAAATTTTCCCATACTCTTCACTTGGATTTTTTAAAGCTTTTCTTCTTGTTGTTATGTTATAAAAAAGGTCCTCCACCTGAACAGAAGATTAATTTTCTTGTAAATTCACAGAACTCCTTGGAAAGAAAGGCTCAAGATGTCCACCAAAAGCTGGCACATAAGGTAGTGAATTTAAGGATATTTTACCAATAGCACAATTCTAATCACTGACTAGGGAAAAGGCAAAGGATAGGGCAACACCACAAAAGGAATTAAAGGATTTTTGTCCCTCCCTCCCACACTGATTCATTAACTCTCAAACAGGTACCAGGGGATATCTGTCAGGCTCTTTGCCTTGTGCTGAAAATATGAAGACAAAATTTTTTATAGGAATACCAAAGTGAATCTTTATTTTAACAGGGCCTGTGCTGCAGCACAGGTGTGTCACTCGACAGCAGGACGCCTTTCTAGACTAAAACCCAATAGTGGCTTCGGAGTGCTGCTTACATAGCAGTTTTCAGGTCTGAGTGAGTGAGGGACAGGGTTCAAAGCTTGCTATGAGTGCTGTGTACGCAAATAAGGGCCCCAGATCTTAGCCCTCTAGGGAGACCCTTTCCTTCTTCAAAAAGTCAAGAATAATATTCAAAGTGTGGGAGACAGGAAGGGACACCATGCTACCTGTGAGACAAATTGTAAAGCAGAGTTGTTATGGTTGATACATTGTGTCAACTTGGGGGATCTGGAGGTTTAACTAAGTGATTCAGCAGGAAGCCAGAGTGCTTACTTTGTTTACATCCTGAGCCTGTGGAAAAGGAAGGCATGGAGATTGTGTGAGAGCTACACAAACTTCCACAAACTGTAAGCTAAATAAACCTTTTCTTTCTTCAATTTGGGTGTTGGGTATTTTGTCTCAGCAACGAGAAAAAAGTAACCAAGAGTCTTGTTCCGAACAGCACATAATTTAGTGAGACATGCATATGAATTTAAAAACAATTATGGGGGCTGGGGATATAGCTCAGTGGAATAAGCGCCTACCTAGCAAGCGCAGGGTCCTGGGTTCAATCCCCAGTACCGCCAAAAAAAAAAAAAAAAAAAAAAAAAAAAAAAAGATATCATGTGGCATTCAAACATTTTTCAAACTAAGGAAAATCGTAACATTTCTGAGATTATTTGGAGTTCCTTGAAGTGACACTGTTGTCACCCTGGTAAGGCTCCCTCTTAACATCCATTGCAAAGCACATGTTCATTTCTGCCTCCTGCATGCTATATCATACACAGGAATTAGAAAGGTTAGATTGGCTTTCAAGATGTGCGCTAGCTTGGATTACGGGTGGCAGGAAAGAGGCGCAACGTGACACGGGGTACATGGGCTCCCAGCGGAGACAGCGACTGACATGCTATAGAAAGAAGGCAGCACACTGGACTTCATTCCAACTCATGAAACTATCAAATAATACACAAAATACACTTTAAGGCAGGTATTCTTTGTTTGATTTGACAGATATGAAAACGTAGGGTCAGAGATACTAAGTGACTTGCCTCCAGACACACAACCACTGACTGACCAGGTCAGACTCCAATTCATGTCTTCTGCAGTCAACCTAACTGTTGTACTCTGGCACTGATTTCTCCCATCCCAAAAAATAATCTCCCGAGCTCTTACAAAAGATAACGGACAGGCTGTCAGGCCACAAAACCTAAGGTTTTTTTTTCCACTTATAGGATGATATCCTTGGGCTTCTTTTAACTAGTAAGAATTCATTTTATTATTATCTTGAAGGCTCACAGTCAATTTTATTTTTATTTCAATATGTATATAAAGTTCTTTCCACCAATTTCATCCCTATATACCATTCTTACCGTGATTTGGGTCCCCTGATTGCCGGCACACGGTTTAGGAGGCGCTTTCAGCTTTCCATCTGAGTAACTTGCTCTAATCAGAAATACATGAGATTATTAATATCTAATAGAAAGAGATATTTATTCAAAGGGTAAACAAAGATTATACTAATAAAGATTAAACAGAGCCATACTGTATATTGCCTTACATACTACATATTATCTTAATTACCATTTCATTTTCCGTTTCCATAATCACTTTAATTGAATTTTTAAAAAGACCTTGTTATAGCAAATCTTGTTTTTGAGTTGCTGAGTTTTGAGCTACTACACAGTAGTAGTGCAACTGCTTAAGATAGCAGGAAAATATAATTATGCAATCATTTATTAAGAAGCTACCAGGTGCTAGCCTTTGAAGGCCCTGGTAATTAAAAAAAAAGGTCTTATACCTATGAGGGGATAGACTTTTACCACAATAGTGGAATAACGCACTAAGTGATCTAGAAAATGAATCATTTGGCCTAGGGTGGGAGTGAAGGTAGGCAAAAATATTGGAGAAGAGAGAATAATTCGTTTGGGCTTTAAGGAGCTAGAGATAGCAGGAAAGATCATCTAAGAAGGGAAAAACATAACCACATAACCACAAAAGCTCTCAAACATACGGCAGCTGGGAATATGTGAACAGAAGAGGCTGGAGGGTGGAAGGACAGCAACTGTTCCCAACATGAGGACTCCGAATTTCATCCTGTCACACAAGAGCCACGAGGGATCCCAGGTGGGGCCTAACATGCCCCTTGAAAGAGACCTCGGAAGACGTTAATTCACAGCTGTCTCCCTGGCCAGGTGACTGCATTCATGTCAGTCCAGCCACACCCCAGGGTTCCCTAGCACCAGTGCCGCATCTCTATAACGCTCCTGCTGCCGATGCTTTACGCATCTGCCGATGGAAACTAGGAAACAGGCAGAAGTAGCTAATTTACAAAAAAAGTATCGTTTAAAAATTTGCGCAGGGGGCGGAGTGGAGGGAGAGGAAATAGTACTCCTGCCTGTCTTCAGCTAGTAAATAGCCACTACTTCCACTACTTGTAGGAACAGTGGTATAATTCTGACTCCTTGAATACTATTTCTGTTCTGTTCCAAGGCCACTCATCAGCCTCTGAATACAGTGTCAGTACCAGAGGCAGCCAGCAGCCACTCATGGAAGCTAAGCCAGCCCACATATGCACGTGGGGGCTGGCAGCTGAGGGGCTGCAAAGGCAACCATGAGCCCTCAGCATTCCAGCCACAGCCCAGTAATCAGCCCAAAGTGATACTCTCCTTCGGGCAAAAGGGCAGAAACAGTAACACAGTCCGCTGCCATTCACTTAGAATACCTAAGTGTGACAGCCGCCTTGCTGAGCACTTGTAATGCTGTATCTTTTAAGTATCCTTGAAATAAGAATATCACTTAATAATTATCCTGTGATTGTCAACTTATCCACAGGGAGGAAAAAAAAAATTATCTAAGGTCTCAGACAAAAGAAAGTAACATTAGGATTTTGGGAAGATGGCAGACCAGTAACAGCACAGAAACAGCCTCTCTGAGATTTAATGTCCAGATGTTAGAACACAACAATGTGAGGAAGCGAAGAAGGAGGGAAGTGGGTCCCTAGGACCCAGCAAGGATCTGAAGTGAGAACTGAAGCCCGTGGGGGTGGTGAAGAAAGACACCTCAACACAGAAGGTGCTGGTGGCAAGCTGTGCTTTCTCCCTGACCCCGGTTTGCTGACTAGGAGGGGTGATTTGAACCTGTAGGAGGAGGGTGACTACCTGTAGAAGCACGGCAAACGCAGAGGCCTCCAGGCAATAACGCACCAGTGGAATGGAGCAGTGGATTCAGCAGGCTGTACAGGCTGATTACTCAGGTTCAGACATCCCCCAGGAAAGGGTCATGGGCTGGTTGCCACCTTGGAGTGAAGCCTACTGAGCAAAGAACTCATAGCAGCAATGGACTGGCTCCATCTAGCGCCTCCCAGTATCAGGGTTAGGGATAACCAAGTTCAAGCTGACAGGAGGCACACAGAGTGCTACAGGCTGAACAAACTGGGTTCTATCCTCACGCCAGAAACCAGCCTGAACTTCGGTGGAGCTAAAGGTGTAGGCTGGCTGGGATTATCCACTACCTCTCCATAAATCTACAGCTCACTTGCTGGGATTAATTATCTCATATCTGTGCTCTGCCCACTGTGTCTAGCAATGACAGCAGAGATATGCTCTGAAGTGGACATTTTTTTCTTTTTCAAATTTTTGATTGTTCATTCCTATTTTAGGAGTGTGAACAGTGTTTCTAGTTGTTTCTTTTCTTTTTTTTTTTTTGCGGTACTGGGGATCGAACTCAGGACCCTGTGCTTGCTAGGCAAGCGCTTATTCCACTGAGCTGTATCCCCAGCCCTCTAGTTGTTTCATTGTTGTTCTTTTCTTGTTTTTATTTCTTTCCCTCCTATAATGAGGATTACAATTCCATGAACCCAAACAGAATGAATCTACCAGGCAAGGCAGGTAATTAAACAGCGGAGGGGAGGATTAACAATAGGAAAATAAGATGACAAGGTTAAGTCAATACATATAATTTATAACCATCAATGTAAGTGGTCTCAATTCACCAATCAAAACAAACAGACTGGCAGAATGGATCAAGAAGCAAGATCTACCAATATGCTGCATCCAAGAAACACATTTAATTTAAAAAATTGACAGGCTGAAAGTCAAAGGATGGAAACATTACTCTATGTGATAGGAACCCAGAAAAAAGCAGGGGTATCTATTTTATTTGCAGACTAAGTGGATTTCAAGCCAAGACTGATTAATAGAACGTAAGTACATTCTTGTAAAGGGAACAATCCAAGGAAAGAGATAACAACCTAAACATATATCCACCTAACACAAGTGTACCCAACTACATAAAACAAGTATTAATGGATGGGAAAAAATTAAACAAGCATTAACACAATTGTAATGGGGGACTTCAACATTCCACTGTCACAGATGGACCAACTAGACAAAAAAATATGAGAACTGAATTGAACTTTTTAACAAATGAACTTAGTTGATACCTATGTTTCATACCACATCAAAATATACATCCTTTTCAGCTGCATACAGAACTTTCTCCAAACCAGACCACATCGTAGCTCATAGAACATGCTTAAGTAAATGTAAGGGTTCTGAAATTATCCCATGCATATTATCAGACCATAGTGAAATGAAATTGGAAATCAATGGCAAAAAAAATCCAGAAAAACTTCCTAAGTACATGGAAATTAAATAACACCCTCCTGAACAACCAATAGGTCACAAATGAAATTAAAGAAGAAATGAAGACAGTTTCTACAATTAAATGATAATGCCACTATAACATAACAGAATGTATGGGATGCAATGAAGGCTGTCCTACGAGGGAAATTTATAGTGGTGAATTCTCCTAAGAAAAACACAAGGAGCTCAAAAACCAGTCTAAGCTTGAACCTCAAGTTCTATAAAAAGAATAGCAAGCAAAGCCCAAAGCTCCTAACAGGAGATTACAAAGATCAGAACAAAAATTAACACACTGAGACAAAGAAAACAATACAAAGAACCAGCGAATTGAGGACTTCATTCTTTGAAAGATTAAATAATATTAACAAATCCTTAGTCAACCCTATCACAAAGAGGGAAGAAAAGACACAAATCCATGGTATTAGGAATGAAAAGAGTAACATTACAACAGATCCTGGTAACACCGCCAGACGCACATCTCACAGAAATCCAGAAGATCACCTACACCTACTTTAAGAACCTGTATTCTAATGAAGTGGAAAAAACAGAATGGACAGATTCCTACATACATATGAATTTCCAAAGCTCAATCAAGAAGATATAAAAATTCTAAATCAACAAATATTAGTCAGTTAAACTGACAATGTAATTAAAAACCTACCAACAAAGAAAAGTACAGGTCCTGATGAATTCACTGCTAGATTCTACAAGAAATTTAGAGAAGACCTAATGCCATTAGGTCTCCAACTCTTTAATGAAATTAAAGGGAAGCAACATTCCCATATTCCTGGAAGCAAGCTTTACCCTAATACCAAAACCAGATAAGGATCCAATCAAAAAAGAGAATTACAGGCCAATCTCTCTAATGAACATAGATGCAAAAATCCTGAATAAGATACTGGCAAACAGAATTATCAAGGAGTTTATACACCATGAGCAAGTAGGATTCATCCTGGGGATTTAGGGATGGTTGAATTTCTTTTTTTTTTTTTTTGCGGTACTGGGGATCGAACTCAGGACCCTGCGCTTGCTAGGCAAGCACTTATTCCACTGAGCTATATCCCCAGCCCCGGGATGGTTCAATTTCAATATATACAAATCAATAAATGTAATACACCATATTAACAGAACCAAGGACAAAAACCATATGATCATCTTAATAGATGCAGAAAAAGCACTTGACAAAGTCCAATACTCATTCATGATAAAAACCCTATAGAATATTACAATAGATGGTCTTTATCTCAATCTGATAAAAGCCATCTATGATAAACCAATAGCCAACATCATACTAAATGGACAAAAACTGAAAACTTTCACTCTAAAATGAGGAACCAGACAAAGACGTCCACCGTCACCACTCTTATTCAATAGAGTTCTGGAAACATTAGCCAGAGCAATTAGACAAGAGAAAGAAATAAAAGGAATACAGATATAAAAGGGAGAAGTTAAATTACCATTATTTGCAGATGGCATGATACACTACATAAGAGACCCCAAAAGCTTCACAGAAAGATATCTAAAAGATTTAATAACCTAAGCCAGGCAGGGTGGCACATGCCTGTGATCCCAGCACTTGGGAGGCTGAGGCAGGATGATCCTTGTGAGTTTGAGGCCAGCCTGGGCTACAAAAGTGAGCTCAAGGCCAGCCTGAACTGCATAGTGAGATCATGTTTCAAAAAGACAAAAAATATTTAATAACCTAAAAGATTTAATAACCAAATTCAGTAGGATAGCTGTATACAAAGTCAACACTCAAAAATCAATAGCATTTCTATACACAAATAAACCAAGGGAGAAATTCCAATAGCATCCAAGTAAATGAAATACCTAGGAACCAATCTAACAAAGAAAGTAAAAATCTGTATTAAAAACTACAGTACTCTGAAAATTGAGATGGAAGAAGATATCAGAAAATGGTAAGACACCTCTTGTTCTCAGGTGAGGAGAACCAACAAAATGACAATGGCCACACTTCCACAGCTGTCACACAGACGCACCACAACCCTGGTAACAATGCCAGACGCACATCTCACAGAACTGGAGACAACAACCTGCCATTCATCTGGAGCCAGAAGAGACCCAGAACAGCAAAAGTAATTACGACCAACAAAGCGAAGGCACGGGGCATCACAACCTCTACTTGAAATTATACTATAAAACTCCTGTGATAAAAACAGCGTGGTACTGGCGAAAAACCCAGACCTCACTATTTTTTTTTTTTTAATTTTAAAAGTAAAAGAACAAAAACATATTAACAAACAGACACACAGTAGCATAAGAATAGTACAATCAAAACTGAGTTACAGACAAGGTGACAGGGAATCAACAATGGTTGTTGCATTATATATTGATAACTTCAAAGTGTATATTCAGGAAAACAGATATAGACATGCAAAATTGATCAAACAATTAATCATCAACTATTCTTTACAATAAAGTGACCTAAGTCAGTAGTACAATTATGTTAGATATGCTGCATATACATACATACTTACTTACATACATAGATAATATCCCTTCCTTTTTTTTATATCATTTTTCTTTTTAAAGTGTGAAAAAGAACTACATCAACAACAGCAAAAAAAAAAAAAAAAAATGGAAAGCATTAACAAAGAGACACAAAGTAGCACAATATCAGTATAATCAGAATTGAATTATAGACAAAGCAACAGAAAACCAACAATAGTTGTTGCATTGCATATTGATATCTTCAAAGTGTATGCTCAGGAGAACACATATAGACATACAAGATTGATCAAACAACCAGTCATCAACTATTCCTTACCATTAAGTGACATAAGACAATAGTAGAACCATGTTAGCCATCCTGCACTTATGTATATACATACATACATACATACATACATTTTTGCCTCTTTCTTTTCTCCTTTCCCTCATCCCATGTGTTCTTTACTTTTGAACAAATTTCCTTCATGTCTCTTAAGTTTATATTCCCACCCTCAGGTTCTTACACCAGTGACACAATATGTTGCTTGCACATGTACCTCTGATTTATTTCACTTATGAGTATGGTGTCTAATTGTGACCATTTGCCTACAAAGGCCCCAAATCTGTCCCTCTTTATAGCTGAGTAATATTCCATTATATAAAAATGCCACAGGTTTTTTGTTTTTTTTTTTTTAATGCCACAGTTTTTTAATCCAGTCTTCTGTGGATGGACATTTGGGTTGCTTCCACAATTTAGCTATTACAAATTGCACTGCTATAAACATGGGTGCACATATATCAGAGTGATACGATGTTTTCAGATCTTCTGGGAAAATACCCAGAAGGGGAATAGCTGGTTTGAATGGAACCTCTAGACCTAGTTTGCAAGAAATCTCCAAACTGCTCTCCACAGTGGTTGCACCAGTCTGCATTCCCACCAGCAGTGTAATAGAGTCCCTATTTCTCCACAGCCTCGCCAGCATTTGTTATTGGATGATTTTTTCATACTGGCCAGTCTTCCTGGGGCGAGATGAAATCTCAGTGTTGTTTTTATTTGCATTTCTCGAATGACTAAGGATGTGGAACATTTTCTCATATATTTATTTACCATTTGTATTTCTTTATCTGAGAAGTGTGTATTCATCTCAGATGCCCATTTCTGGATTGGGTCTGAATTTGGACAGGTACATGTTTTTTAATTCTTTGTATGTTCTAGATAGAAGACCTTTGTCTGAGGGACAGCCCAGACCTCACTCTCAATGAAACCGAGTAGAAGATGAAGAAAGAACTCCAAACATACTCAAACACCTTATCTTTGACAGAGAAGCCAAATACCTTCCCTGGAAGAAAAAGCACCTTCTTTAATAAATGGTGCTGAAAAAACTGGATTTCCACAGACTAACGATTAAATCTAGACTTACATCTCTCGCCATACATTAAACTAACATCAAAAGGATCAAAGATCTAAATAGTAAAACAGAAACACTAAATCTGCTAGAAGACAAAATAGGTTGAACTCATAAAGACAATGGTAGAAGCAAAGACTTTATGAACAAAATTCCAATTGCATAGGAAATAAAGAATCAACAGCTGGGATCTCATCTTATTAAAAAGCTTTTGCACAGAAAAAGAAATCATCAACAGAGTGAAGAGAGAACCCACACAGTGGGAAAAAAATTTTGCCTGTTGTTCCTCAAACAAAGGACTAATATTTAGCATATATAAAGAACTAAAAAAAAAAAACAAGACCTCCCTCAAATTTAAAGGCCTAATCCAAAAATGGGCATCTGAAATGAATAGATGAAGGATTTTCAGGTGAAGAATTAGAAAAAGCAAATAAATATATGAAAAAATGTTTAATATCAATGGTCATTTGAGAGATGCAAATTAAATCAACACTGAGATTCCATCTCACCTCCAAAAGAATGGCTATTATCAAGAAATCAACCAATAACAAATGCTGGTGAGGTTGAAAGGAAAAGGCAACCTCTCTCCCCTGTTGGTTGTAGACTTGTGCAACCACTGTACAAATCAGTGTGGAGATTTCTCAAAAACTAAAACTAGGGGGTCTATTTGACTCAGCTATTCCTTCTAGGTACCTTCCTGAAAGAATTAAAAGTATCATATCACAGCAGTATATGTACACCTATGTTTAGAGTGGCACAGGTTGTGATAACTAAATCTTGGGAACAGCCCAAATGCCTATCTGCCATTGAATGGATGAAGGTTTCTTATACAATGGAGTACTACTCTGCCACAAGGAAGGATAAGCTTGAGACTTGTAGCTAAATAGATGCATCTTGAAACCACACTCTTAAGTGAAATAAACTGTACATACATATAATGTTCAACTGCATTGTTTATCTGGTATGACAAATCAAATTGTAAATAAGGACCAAAATATTGGGAAATTGGAAGAAAATGTTCAAATGGGGAGGGGAATAAAAAAGAGGAGAGGAAAGGAAAAGAAAACAAACAATAGAAGGAAAAAGTGGAAATGCCTTTCTTAAATAAGGAGGGGAAGAAGGGTTGAAGGGGAACCAGAAAAAAAGAAGCAAGACATATCATATACAGGTACAAATTCTGTATGATGAATGTCATTGTCATGTGTATCTAAATGTACCAATAAACAAAAGAACAGACTTGGGGAAGCCTACTCAGTACCCTTCCTGTCTCTCTGAAGCTATTTCTCTTCCCCAATAAAGCTTTTCTAGTCTAAAAAAAAAAAAAAGTAAAAGTAGTTGTCAGGTAAGATTTCAGAGATCCAGGCACTAAGTACATTTCAGGGTGAATACGTACGAGTAAAAGACAATACTATACCTGTACGCACACTTTCCATCGGCTGTTTTGGTTGTAATAGTAACATGAGCCACGTGGCTTATGCTGGCCAAAGCCTATGGAAGAAAACGACATGGAATGAAACATAAACAAATTGCTGAGGGAAAAGCATCTAAAATGCCTCTTGTTTTGTGTTAAGATGTGGCAACAATAAACACTTTGTTGACATGTTTAAAAAAGGATATAAAATTGAATCTGTAGCATAATCACTACAGTAGGAGAAAATTTATATTAAAGTGTCAAAAAGGAAACACACTAAAGCACTAATGTATTAACAGCAATTGTATTCAGGCGATAGAGCTGGAACGTTCTCAGCTTTCCATTACTGTGGCAAATACCTGAGACAATCGTCTTAGAAAGGGAAAGCTGCATTCTGGCTCACAGTTTCAGAGCTCAGTCCACGATCTGTTGGTCCCACTGCTTTTGGGCTTATTTTGAGGCAGCACATCATGGTGAGAAACATACGGGAGAACAAAACCACTTACCTCATAGGATACCAAAAGAGAGAAAAAAGAAAGAGATGCCATAGCCCCTCAAAGGGCACATTCTCTAGTGACCTAGAGACCATGCGCTCACGCCCACCTCTTCAAATTTCCACCTCCTCTTAGTGCATCAAGTTGGGAGACTAAGGCATATTAGGGACATTCCAGATCCAAATGGTAGCAGGCATGCCTACTATATCCTGAGTGATGTATCTTTCAATAATTTAAAAATATACTTTCAGAAATAGAATAATGGAGTTAGTTCAAATACATGATAGTAGAGATTTACTCAAAACTGTTTTATATAAGTAATTATAAGTGCAGCAATATAAAATTAAAATTATTCAATTAAATCAAAATTAATTTTAAAAACTTATGACACCCTTATAAACAAGACTGATTTCTTGGCTCCTTGGAATTTGTATCTCTTTTTACAAAAAAGACACCATCATCAGTATGCAAACATGCAACCCAGGAGCTGTGCTACAATTCAGTCTCTGTGACAGCATCTATACAGCTGGGGCAGACTCCGTTCATTAAAAGGAACATGGTTCTATAAGCTGAGCGGGAAGACTACTTGATTAAGCGTAGGAGTTAGAGACCAGCCTCAGCAAAAGAGTGAGACCTTGTTTCAAAAACAAAATCCAAATAAAGAAAAAGAAAAAGCATTTCTCAGCTCAAAAATTACTTGGTCATAGCTAGATTTCCTAGTAATATTATGTAATTTTCTTCATCAAAAATATAAATGATTCTGAGACATGTGTAAGAACAGACATTAAATATGCACAGTAGTACAACACGACCTAACACCACAGAGAGTGTGATGGTCCTGTTACTTCAATAGGGCCTTTCCAGCGGAACACATGGGGAGGGGCATGGACTGGAGTCAACACACCTAGGTTAGCCCCTCTCTGCTACTTTCCAGGTGTGTACCTGGCCATGCTCTTAATCACTGTGTGCCAGTTTCCTCATGTAAAACAAGGCACAGTAGAAGCTACTCTGTGAGGGTACTGCTGGGAGTAACAGGTAATACATACATACATAAAGCCTTAGAACCTCTGCTGGCACAAAGAAATCCCTAAATAAATCTTCCTTGTCTAATCACAGTGAGATAACAACCCTAAAGATTGTCCATAGTTAGGCTATGGCTCTAGGAGGCCAGGTGCTTGGAAAATGACCCACAGGGTTGCAAAGTCTGGATGAAACTGTATTGCTAGATTGACCTGAGGCAGCCTCAGGGAAAAAGTAATCCTATTAGGAACAATTTGGGGGTCACTGTAACAGAGTCCTTAAGACCATCTTGGTTTGATCTAAATTGTCCCAAATTACAGATACTGGGTTATAGCTGCTTTTTAATTTTTAAAAATTAAAAGTATTACATAAATTTAAAAACAGAAGAGAGGCCTAAAATGAAAAGCAACAGGCTTTTTTCCTCTCCCCTCCCTTTACTCTCATTTCCTCAAAATAACTAAACAGTTCCTCTCATCCCCTAGGGCATCCAGAAAGGAACAGACCCCTGCCAAAGCCTTGATTTCAGCCTAGTAAGATCCATGTCTTCTGATTTTAGAACTGTAAACAATGAATATGTATTGTTTTAAACCATCAATTTTATGGTAATTGGAGGGCAGTAAAAAACTACTAACATTTTTAAAACATACATTTTCACTTCAGTAAATTTATCCTAAGGAAATAACAAAACAGTGTATGTATAAAAATATCGATCACAGCCTTAAACAGGAAAAAACCATAGCCTAAATGTTCAAAAGGAAATTACTTGATGAAACTCTCTACAGTACATATTCTTAATGAAATGGTATGTACCCATCAAGAATTATATAGGCCTACATTTATTGGAGGGAAAGGTATTCATAAGGAATTAAAATATAAAAATAGAGGATTTCATTTTAGTCTTAAATTTTTTCTATTTTCTATATCATATATTCCTATAATAATTTTATCCACAAGTATTTCAGTACAGTATCTTAAAAGAAATTTTTAAAAATTACACAGTATTTTTTTGTTCAATACTAAGCATTAAATCCTCAATGCTAAATTGCCAACGCTGGTGATCTTCCTGCTTCAGCCTTCCATGTTGCTGGGAATACAGGCACGTACTAGCCCACAATATTTTTTTATCAAGAAAATTAATAATTTCTACTCAGTACCACCAAATAACCAATCTGTGTTTGGTATCTTTATCTCAATTTTTTTTTTTAATAATTTACTCAAATTGGCATCTAGGTAAGCTCTACTAAATGAAGTTTGTTCACTGGCTACTTTTTTCTTGTGGTCCTGGGGCTTGAACCCTGATGCCTTTTAAATTTTTAAAATCCTGAGTCAGGGTCTTTTTAAATTGCTAAGCTTCCCAGGCTGGATTTCAATTTGCAACACTCTTGCCTCAGCCTTCCCTAGTGCTGGGATTACAGGCATGTGTGACCATATTCAACTTCATAGGTCTCTTAAACAGCCTTTCATCTACAGGTTTTGTTCCTGTCTCTACCCTTTTTCCCCGTAGTTTTTGTCAGTCTTTCATCGTGTAGCTTCGTTAGCGTCACTTACCATCCTTGCTTGTCCCTTGTATTTTCCACAAGTTGCTAATGAGATCTATATATTGACTGAATGATTCACAGGTTTTTTTTGCCAAAAAAGCTATGTTACACTGTGCTGGGTACACATAACATATAACATCTAGGGTTTAAAATAGTTTACTGGATATTACATACCAATGAATAATTCACAGCCTTGGAAAGCTAAATTAAATTAAAATTTGCATATACAGTGGTATCTCAGTTCATGAACTTAATTCTTTCCATGATTTTGGCTGCAAGATTAATTCAACGTTGCAACCAGAATCATGGAAAAAATTAAGTTCATGAACCAAGGTAGTGCTGTATATGCAAATCTATGGTTCATGAATACTTTTGTTTCAAACAATTTGGTTTAAAAACAGAAGTGTTTGGCAAAATTTTGTTTTTGTGTGCAAACTCTGCATTGGGTGACAAACACAACCGCGGCCATCTTCCCCACACCAACACAAATGTAGCCCTCTTTTCCAAAATCGTAGAACAAATTAAGTTTGTGAACTGAGGTACCACTGTATTTAAAAAGTAAAAAATAGCAAATCTTGCTTTCTTGTTTGTTTTTGTTTTTTTTTGAGACAGGGTCTCACTCTATGGGTTCAGGCTGGCCTCTGACTCACGAAGTAGCTCAGGATGGCCTGAACTTACTATGATCCCCCTGCCTCAGCCTCCCAAGTGCTTAATACCACAGCCGGCAAAAATAGGACATCTTATTTACCTCTGCTGAAAAACATGCTGACAAATGCAACAATGTCAGCGCAGGATAATTTACGTATTTCTTTAAACATTAGCTTACCTCACCCCGAAAGCCGTAAGTAGAAATACTGGCTAAATCCTCAAAGGACTGCAGTTTACTTGTTGTGAACCTCTCGCATACAATATCCAGATCTTCTTTCTAGTAGACACAGAAAATATTACTCACTTTTCCAAGTCTTTCTGAATTTCCCTTTGCTTGCTTTAATCCAGGAAGGAACTCCTCTTAGGAGAAGAGTTTTTAAATTACCAGTAACTTCCTTACTTGGTATCCAGAATACCACACTGTCCTGACATCTTCCTTTGTCACTAGGTTGCTCCTTTTCAGTGTCACCTGTTGCTTCCACCTCATGTCCCTATTTCCAGACCCTAGACTCACCCCGGAATCCCCATCCTTAGGCCTCTGCTCTGTCTACCCTCACTATCTTGATAATTTCAGTCAGTCTCAGGGCCTTTTGTAAAAATGAAAAAACACTACTTCAAATCTGCAAGTAACTTTTCATTTTTATTTTTATGGTATTCAGGATTCAACCTAGGGCCTCATACAGGATAAGCAAATGCTCTGTCAGTGAGCTGTAGCCCGTCTTTCACAGTTCATTTTTGAGACAAGATCTCAACTGTGCTGCCCAGGCCGCCCTGAACTTATAACCCTCCACATCAGTCTCCTGAGTAGCTGGAATTATAAGTGTAAAACTCCATGTCCAGCTAGGTAACTTTTTAAATCGTAGTGAAGTACATATAAAATATTCACTGAACCATTTTTAAGTGTTACAGTCCAGTGGCACTAATTACATCACTATCATTGTGCAACCACCATCACCACTCATCTCCGGAACCTTTTCATCTTCCCCAGACTGAATCTCTACACCCATTAAACAGTAACTCCATCTCTCCCCAGCCACCCGGCAACCATCCTACTTTCTACATCCCACACTGTGTAACAGCAATCCTGCACTTGTCCTTTTTTTTTTTTACTTATGTCACTTCACATCATAAACAGCTACCTTAAATTTAACATGTCCCCACAGGAACTTCCTGTCTTCCCCCAAACCTGTTTCTTCCATAGTCTGTCCCATCCCCAGTAAGGCGTCATTTTTTTTCCATTTACATAGGGCAAAACTTTGAAATCATTCCTGACTCCTCCTGTCACACTCTGTATCAGCAAGATGAGAGCTTTTGCATTCATAATTAACTCAGAATCTCACTGCTTCTTACATCTTTACTGCGACCCAACTAGTCCGAGGCACTGCTGCCCTCTCCTGGATCGCTGTAAGACCTCCTCACTGCTTCTTGCTCTGTCCTGCTGCAGTCTATTTTCCACAAAGCAGAAAACGGACTTCTTATAAAACTCACCAAATCATGCACCACTTTGCTTAAAACCCTCTAGTTGTGAGCTGGGGTATAGCTCAGTGGTACAGTGCCTGCCTGGTAAGTGCAAGGTCCTGAGTTCAATTCCTAGTCCCCCCCTTTCCCCTCAAAAAACCCTCTAGTCGTGTCTTATGAGAGTTACTATAAAACCAGACTTTACCATGGGCCTAGAGGTCTGGCATGTTTTCCCTCAGATCTCATCCCCTGTAACTCTTCCCCTGCTCTTTCTGTTAAAGATACACTGGCCTCCTTGCTGGTCATTAAACATGTCAGGCGTGTTTCTATTTCATGGCCTTTCTCTTTATTCTCTCAGCCCAGAACACTCATTCTTTGGACAGTCTCATGACTTGCACCCTGATCTTCATCAGGCCTCTCCTTAAATGTCACATTCATATTAAAGTCTTCCTGAACCATTCATTCAACTTAAATTGTGTCACTCCTCACTCCTATCTGCCTCCCTGCTTTAGTTTTTCACACCAACTGGCATATTACAGCATTTATTATACCTGCCTGTTTATTGTTTGTTCCCCACTGCTACAGGAAGCACCAGAAAAGTAATTCTGTGCATTGTATCACTACCACACCTTCTGAACACTGCCTATGTACTCAATATGTACTTGCTGCAGTTTAATTTTTCACTGAAAAACCCCATCTACAAAAACTTAAGTTTCAGAATAGGGAAAGGTTTTGGCTTTTCCCACAGAATTATCACACAAAACACAGGAATATCCTGCTCCCTTGAGGTTTTACTCACCCTGATCCCAGTGCCATTGTCTTGGATCTGAATCAACTTTAGACCTCCCTCTTTAACAACCACTTGAATACTTGTGGACTTTGCATCTAAACTGGCAAATCAAAGAAAGAAAATAATTCATTAGCCTCCAACTACTCTAACGTGCATATTTTAATATGGACCAAACAGTAATAAAAACTCTAGATAAATACAAAAGTGCTAGATTGTTGGGGGACCACTACATAGTGGCTCTGAGCAAGATTTAGTATTAACCAATTGGCTTTTCATATTTACTTGGGAGTTGTCCAGGTCTTAGGCACCTTGTCTGCAGATGGGCAGCTGATTCATAGTAAATGAACCTCTGAGTCACTGGTCACTGCTGCGGCCTGTATTGGCCTGTGACACTGACGCCTCAAGGACAAGGTGACTGCAGTGGAGGACGCCTGGCTCCCATCCCTATTAACTTCCAGGGAACTATGGCTGTAGGCATCTCAGCCCTGCTGTGAGGCCTTCCTGGAGATAACATAGCTCTCCTAAATTAACATAGTATTACTTGGAGGAGTCCTTGAAAGGATTCCCACGTCCTGCCCAGATTCCTGCATTTTCTTCAGTATTCCCCCTCCCTTATTTGTAAACCTAATAAATACGGGCGACCCAGAAAAGTTTTTTTGCTAATTCAGAGAATATAGAAGCTGGAAAGGAATTAGTTCCTCCTGCAAGCCCTGAAATAATATTCCATTGTCTCATTTATTTAGTCCTTCACCATCCACTTGCTTGGGAGATTGCAGGCTTGATCAGTCTGCAATAACTTAGGGTTATTTAACCCAGTCTTCGATACTAGATTAGTATGTTTTTCCTTTATCTTGCAGGCTCAACATCTACGATATATGAGTTTACATATCATGTAACAGAGAAAGGCAGACCAATCACTTCCAACAGGGGACTCAGCAATCCTCTTCCTCTGTGGAAAAAGACAAGCAGGGCTTGGTCTTCTTGGCACATGTCTCTTACTCTCATCTACCTTTACTATTCAACTCTGTTCAACCTCTAGATCTGAAGTGAGTCTAATAAAATGCCATTTGAAAACGCTGAATGTTTTTCTCTACCATTATCCTTTAAGAAAATACACTTACAATGAAGGAAGGAAAAACTGGCAATGTAGAAAGTTCTTTAATAAGTTAACAAATCTTTTGTGCTTTTAAAGAGTAGCCTACAAGCATATAACTGCAGAGAAAACAAATTCAGCCTGGGGCTGTATGAGAAAGAGAAGTTATGAACTGAATAAGAAAATTTTTCAAAAATAAGACAACTCAATAAATACTAAGAACTTTCTCAGGAGCCCCAGCACTGAAGTTGTATTAGTCATCTTGACAAGTATTTAAAAGTGATTAAATGGATTCTATACAAAAATCTCTTGCAGAATTAGCCACTGAACTACTTAATTTTGTTGTGCAGTGTGCAGGCACAGTACAGTAATTGACCAGTTGTTGTATCAGTTCATTCTAAGATTGCAGAAAGAAGAGCTTGCCTACTACTGCTAGTGACAAATTATAAGAAGAAAATATCTGGAGAGTCCCTGCGCCTTTGTCTGCCTTCTAACTCTCTTCCTTTCCTGCTGTCTTCCTTTCTGGCTCACTGTTCTTTTAGTATCATTGCCCTGAATGTTTTTTTTCTTTTTTTCACAATGAATCTAACTACAAACCTGCTAGTCTTCTCTGGTGGATTTTTTTTTTCTCTAATAATGTACAGGGGTTATTAACAGCAATTGATTTTAATACAAAGGATCTGACATAAGCAGCTCAGGCTCACCATGGGGCTGTTTCATTTTGACTTTACAACCTTACATCCTCTCCCCCCTCACGTTTTGAACCTCTTCCCCCGATCGCCGCAATGCTTGTGATATCTCTGAGGTTTACGGTGGACAAAAGCCCCATAGTCATCTTCAATGAGCCCTCCTCCAAAGGGCAGATCACTACAGGGGCCACTAATTTGGCAAAAGAGACATCGGAAGGTAAGCCTAAAATCTATTATCCCGTTCTAGAATTTCAACGATTTATTTGGAAACTCCAAAAGGAAGTATGCCCTTGGATGTCTACGGACTATTTCTGGAAAAATAAGACTAACAACATCCTCTGAAGAATATTTTTCCCACCATAAGCTTTTATATTTTATATATTTAATTTCGTGCTTTCTTACATATATAATTGTAAGCAGCTTCTTCACTTAAAGGCACTATTAAAACAATTTCACATATACCCTACTACTTCTCACACCCCAAACACCTACAAAGGTCTCGCGAGAGCACTCCACAAACTCTCGCTTCCAGGGAAGGGAGAAGGCAGGCCCAGCGCTAGCCCTAAGTGCCCGCGGCCTCCCCCGCTCGGTGCCCGCGCAGTACGCGCTTCCGCCCAGGCATGGAGGTGTGTCCGCGCCATTCAAAGGAGCGGCCCGTTACGTCGCAGTCTTTAAAGGAACTTGGCCGACACCCTCCGTACCAGTTTTCAAGCATCTCTTTGATGGCATTAGCAGGCCGCTGGATAACTTCACCCGCCGCGATGCGGTTCACCACCGTCTCGTCCAGTCGCCGAATAACCCCCGCCACAAGCGACATCTTGGTGCCAGAGGAGAAGAGGCAAAGCCTAGATGCTCACCGGAAGTGCCTTTAGCCAATCACCTCAGTGCCTCGTGCATACGTTTTTCCTCCCTCTCCGGCTTACGACATCCTTCGCCATCCTTCAGCGAGGGCTCTTGATTGAGCAATTTATATGCCAATCAAGTTTCTAAACTGCGTGAGTTCTGCTTTTCCTATTGGTGTTTTCCTAGTAGCTGCAGGAGAATACGGAATCTCCAGCCAATGGGAAGGTAGTTGTCATAGCAGAGGCTGGTGTTTTCCCGCTGAGGTGATTTGTCGCACAGCCTGGGAGGTGTTTTTCTCTCGGTTGGCTCCTCCCCTCTCCTTGTGGCCTCTCTGAGGTTTGCGGTGCTCTTGCGGCTTCCCACAGAATGTGGATGACGCCCAAAAGGAGCAAGATGGAAGTCGACGAAGCTCTTGTTTTCCGGCCCGAGTGGACCCAGCGTTACTTGGTGGTGGAGCCCCCTGAAGGCAACGGTGCTCTGTGCCTAGTGTGTCACCGTCTCGTTGCTTCTACCCGCGAACGCGATGTCAGGCGCCACTATGAGGCCGAACACGAATTCTACGAGCGGTATGTGACGGAGGAGGAGCGCGCGGCCCTGGTGGAGCGTCTCCGGCAGGGCGATCTGTCTATCGCCGACGTGCTCACTCCCGAGGAGAAAGCTGCGCGTGCAGGCCTCGGGCTGTGCCGCCTGTTGGCGTTGAAAGGCCGCGGCTGGGGTGAGGGGGACTTTGTGTACCAGTGCATGGAGGTGTTTCTGAGAGAGGTGCTGCCTGATCAGATAGGCGTCCTGGAAGGCATTGACTTATCTCCGGAGATCACGAGGCAGAGGATTTTGAGCATTGACAATAATCTACGCAGTCAGCTTTTTAATCGAGCCAGGAACTTTAGGGCCTATTCTCTTGCTCTGGACGATCAGGCCTTTGTAGCCTATGAGAACTATCTCCTTGTCTTTATCCGTGGCGTGGACTCCGATTTGGAGGTGCAGGAAGACCTTCTGACCATAATCAACCTGACTCATCACTTCAGCGTCGGTGCGCTCATGTCGGCGATTCTAGAGGCCCTGCAGACAGCAGGGCTTAGCTTGCAGCGAATGGTTGGACTGACCACCACTCACACCTTGAGGATGATTGGGGAGAACTCGGGACTTGTCTCATACATGAGAGAAAAGGCCGTGAGCCCCAACAGTTGGAATGTTATCCACTATTCAGGGTTTCTTCACTTGGAACTGTTGAGTTCTTACGATGTAGACGTTAATCAAATCGTAAATACCATATCTGAGTGGATAGTCATGATTAAGACCAGAGGTGTTAGGCGACCGGAATTTCAGCCTTTGCTAACTGAATCTGAGTCAGAGCATGGTGAAAGGATCAATGGACGGTGTCTGAACAATTGGCTTAGAAGAGGGAAAACTTTAAAACTGATATTTTCACTGAGAAAAGAGATAGAAGCATTTTTGGTTTCAGTGGGGGCAACAACGGTCCATTTCACAGACAGACAATGGCTTTGTGACTTTGGCTTCTTGGTGGATATTATGGACCACCTTCGAGAACTCAGTGAAGAACTGCAAATTAGTGGAGTCTTTGCTGCTACTGCCTTTGACCATATTTGTACTTTTGAAGGTAAGCTGAATTTGTTTCAGGGACAAATTGAAGAACAAGATTTAACAGACTTTCCTGCCTTCAGCGAAGTTGTTGATGAGCTAAAACAGCAATTTAAGGAAGATCAAAAAATATTTGAGCCTGACAGGTATCAAATGGTGATCTGTCGTCTACAAAAAGATTTTGAGAGACATTTTAAGGATCTCCGATTCATTAAAAAAGACTTAGAGCTTTTTGCAAATCCGTTTAACTTTAAGCCTGAATATGCACCTATTTCAGTAAGGGTGGAGCTAACAAAACTTCAGGCAAACACTAACCTTTGGAATGAATACAGAGTCAAAGACTTAGGGCAGTTCTATGCAGGATTGCCTTCTGAAACTTACCCAATTATTAAAGGCGTTGCCTATAAAGTGGCATCCTTGTTTGATAGTAACCAAATCTGTGAAAAAGCTTTTGCGTATTTGACACGAAACCAACACACGTTGAGCCAGCCATTGACAGATGAGCATCTTCAAGCTCTTTTCCGGGTTGCCACAACTGAAATGGATCCCCGTTGGGATGATCTTATGAGAGAAAGAATTGAATCTAATCCATAGGTGTTTGTGGTACAGCACTGGAACAAGAGTTCAATTATGAAAAAAATTTTTCAAGTTTACTGATTTGGATTCCTGTAAAACACCAAGTTTGTTACAAGACATCGAAATGGATCAGAATTCACATCCTTCCGACAGTTGCCTTTTTTTCATCCCCTTTGGCAGCGTGGGACAGAAACATGAGAATTCTACTTTAGAAACTTAGCACAATGACATAGTCATTGTCTTTTGACTTTTTATGATATAATTGATTTTAACGAAGTATTGATAGGGAGTTGAATTAGAAGTCTTGTTTTTAAGGTGTTCTGAAGATATATGCCAAAAATTTTAGCTCACTTTAATATAGTGTTAAATTCTGATACATAGTCTCAAATTGTCAACTCCTTAAATGTATTTAATTCAGTTTACAAAAACTCGTAGCAAGTTCACAAGTTTCTGAAAAGGAAAAGCATACAAACATACAGTGGAGGTATTTTGTCTACCAAAATGTTTGAGGCTTATTTTTTTAAAGCATTTTTGAGTCCAAAGTAAGTATTGACAGATTTTTCTCCCTCTCACACTCTCCCTTCCTACCCCAGTGATATTGCTAATAGGAATTAAACAAAATTTTAATCAGATGAGCAAGAATCATTTTTAAGTTGCTGATTTAGGAGACTTCCTACGATTTGGAGTTTCCTAAATTATTACTATTGGGATTTCCCATGAATTTTTCACAACTAGGGGCTGTTTTATCAGCTTACCTTTGAAAGAACTGTGGTAAGTATAGAATCTTAACCGTTGCCAGTTAGTAATTGTTTTTTCTACTCTGGACAGAAGTTTCACTCTACCAAAAGGGTGAAAAAAAAGATTTTTGCACTTCAGGATCAAGAGATTTGAGATATTTTATCTTACTTGTCTTTATCTTCATGGCCTTATGAAGAAATCTTGGGTAAAAGAAACGCTTTATTTTAAAATAATACAGTATCAGATTTTGTTAGCTGTTGCAAATGGATTTATTTTAGAATTTAAAAGTACTCCATACATTCAATAGTTAAGACAGTACACAAGTAGAAATTTGCAAATCTCAAGAAGCAGTGTTATTTACAGACTGTAGTAATTCTCTGTATTGCTAGTAAGATGTTGGATTTGTGCTGTGACAGTAATTAATTTTCATTGTATGTTAGCTGTACAAAGTCCAATATGTGAAAGTGATTTAAAAATAAGAAAATAATACTTGTAATGCTTGTAACTCTTAGATTCTCAAGTACAATTTGAAAACTTGTGCTACTAAGTCCTGTCTTAACTATTGTAGCATGTTATTTCATGGTCACTAATGTAAATTTGAAGAACCAGGATACAGCTCAGCATTTAGAAGGACCTGGTTCCTAGCAATATAAATAGAAGCTGTAAGAACTTAAGAACCAAAGTTGTATCATGGTTCTCAACCAGAGGTAGTAACCTTTGCAGTGGATGCTGGAAAATATTTTTGGGCATCTTACTGGTTGTCATTATTTACTGGGGGGGAGGGGTTTCTGCTGGTTTTTAAGCCTAACCATTCCTTCGCCCATGCAGCGCACAGGACAGCCTGGCCTGATGAAGAATTCTTTTTCCCAGAGTGCCAGTAGACCCTCCTTCCTCCTGTACAATATTTTATTTCAAGGTACAGGTCAAATTACCGCTAGAAAAGAATTGGATGGCAAGTTGGACAAACTGAGGGATTCCTTGATAGGAAAAATTAGTTCCAGCATTCTAAAGTTGGCTGGTAAGATCAGTGAAGGAATTCACAATAGCACTTACAAATCCATTTAATATTGAATCAGATTAAGGCATTCTATCACTTCTTGGCCTTTTGGCTAAGACCAAGATTAAGGGGATCTTTTATTATAATTAAGGCAGAAAAAAGAAGTGTGGAGAAGTATGACTTGGTCAACAAAAATGAAGCTTAAATAGCTAGAAAAACAACATAGTGAAAAACTGAATAAATGATCTGCCGGTAATTTCCTGATAGCTTCGAGTATTTCTTTCGTAGCAAATGCTTTGTTGGAAGACCTGGAAGCTGTTTCAGCTTTTTAGTCTCAGTTCTTCAAATATTGAAATCTTGTACATTTTGTGACATTCTAGTATGTTTTGCTTACGATGATATTAAAATTAGTTCATATCATCTAGTTGTGTGTGGGGGGTGGGTGGGGATATAAGCCAAGGATTTAAAACTTGATCCTCGGCACTGGGGAATTTGCTATAACTAGTCTTGTTTGTAGAAAAACAAAGTGTATTTTACTGTTTTCGGTATAAAGTGGTTTTGTAGATGCATGACAGTCTTATTTTTAAGTATATAGTCGTTATTGATCCTGTTGTATTGGTGAATATAGTTAAAGTAAGTACCATTTTTTAAAAACTTGAGGTCCTTAACAGCTACTCCCCAAGTCTCTCATTTCCAGTAATTTTTTTATTCTGAAGGATTTGCTTTCCCAGTCTCCCATATTGCCAAATTGTTCTACCAAACTCACTGCTTGTCAAAATTACTGAAATACTCAATTACTTTATTTTAGCTTTGAGGAGATAATCTTCTCCAGGTATGCGTTTCTCTCTTTCTTTGCAGGCCCCTTTTCCCTCAAGGGTCTGTCCTTAAGATTTTACTTGATTAGTTTTTTCAAGTCTGCCTGATCTTGAATCTTACCCATCTTGAATTATATCCCTCGCTGACCTCAGCTCCTACTGCTTCATTTACCACTGTATGCAGATCCCAAATTCATATCCCCTTCTAGATTTTTTTCCTAAAGTCATACTGAGCTGCTAACATAAATCCACTGACGCTGCTTCACAGGCGCCACAACGTGCCATTGATCCCCCGCCCCCCGCTTGTCGTCCTCTCTTTCTTTCTTTCATAGAGGGCGCTATCACTGCCAACTGTCCAGTTTCCTTTGCCCAAGCAGAAACTGAGTCCGTCTCATCATGTCACTCCACTGCTTTCATCGTTGCTCTTAGAATGAAATAGAAATTTCTGTTCATCTTTCCAGTGCCAGTTTATATGCTACTTTGTCTAGGAAGCCTTCATTGATGCCCTCTAGATCAACTGGCCCAGTGGTGCACTCCCAGCGCTCCCTGTGCTTCCTCAGCCGTGCACTTAGCACTTGTTCCTGCAGCTTATTGGTCACTGCTAGGGTAAGCTTTATAAGGGGCCATAAAAAGGACTTGCTCACTGTCACATCTCTAATACTTAGCACAATGCCTGGCATTTGAGTAAATGTTGGGATAAATAAGTATTTGTGTGTTTTATGATCTTTGAAGCTATTTACAGTTTCATTTGACCTTTACAGTCATCCTGCCTGTTCACTGGGTAGTTCTTAGCTGCATATTATAAATGAAGTGAAGCTAAGTTCTGTGTGACTAGTAACCTTGTTATTGTATTCCCAGAATTTAGTGCAGTGCTTAGCTTGTGGTTGGAACATTGTGAATGTTGTTGCCACTTTCCCTAGTAAACATGAGTAGGATTCAAACTCAGATGTACTCACATAAATCTACTTTGTAATATATTAAGTACATTTATGACATGAAGTCTTTAATTTTTTAATTTCTAAAGGAACCTACATATAGAGAGAAGGAGATTGGACAGCTAACTGTCCAGTTGAACTAAGATTCAATTCAGTAATCAAAGAGTTACATTTGGTATTGGAGAAAGGTAATACTGTATACAAGTTAATACCCACTTTTTCTTTTGTAAACATCAACCCTAGGAAAAAATGGCATGTTATTTACTTGTTACTTTGCTTTACAGCTGATTTCTGACTCTTCTGGAATTTAAAAGTAAGTAAATCTAACAATATCAGAAGGATGACTTAGGCCTTCTTGGTTACTAGATGCTCATTTCACTGGCTTTCTTGCCTGCAGAATGTGCTCATCATCTCCCCACGGGAGACCCACTGGGCACCTAATGAACGTGTACTTTTATATTTGCTACACTTCTTTGCCTGTTTCCTTGCATTTCTAACTTAATTTTTGGTTAGCAGGGCCTTTGAGATTTAAATAAAAGAGCCATACCCTTTATCTCTTTCCTTAAATTACCTTTTTCAAATTTGAAGCATTAACTGTTAGTAGGACTTTTTAGTCTGAGACATACAAACTCAATCAGAGATCTTAATGATAAATGTGATAGTCATCTTTGCTGCAGAATTAGGTTTTAACCAACCTTTGGGGTAAAGGATTTATGATTTTTATCTTGTAACTGAAAAGTTGCCTCATACTACCCAGTAAACACTTGAGTTTATGAATTCTTGATTGACTTCATTTTTAGCTGCAAACCAACCAATTCCCTTCTCTTCTCTACATTTTGCCAAATGCAGCCAACGACAACGAAGTAATTTATTTTTCTACATTTTCTTTAGTAAAGAATAGATTATCTGCCTTTCTGTTTATCTCACAGTTTCACTTCTGTATAATAGGAATTGCCTCTGTGTAAGTTATTTCTTCCATCCTCCACTAGCAATTTCCTAGATCTTTGCCAACTAGTCACTAAGCCAGTGTGTTTAGTATTTTAGTTCTTTAGTCTTTTGAAAATGGAACCAACTCCTGTGTCAGGATGGGGTAGGCTGCCATAAGGTAACAACTGTCCGATCTCAGTATTTCAGACAGTCTGTTGCAGCTTGGCTAAGGGCTGCTCTAGGCAAAGAGCTGGCAGACTACAGCCCACAGATAGAATCTGTCCTGTGTTTCTAAATAAAAGTTTATTGGGAGTACAGCCTCGTCCATGTATCTCTTGTCTATGGCTGTTTTTTCTCTATGGTGGCAGAGCTAAGGAGTTTTAATATGCCTAAAATATTTACCTTATGACCTTTTATAGAAAAAAGATCACTGGTCCCAGCTCTAAATTATCCTCGTTCTAGGACTTGGCTGATAAAGCAGATAGCATCAGAGTTTGGCTGCTTACTTGGGAACTGAAAAAAGAAAGTTGGACATATAACTTGTAGGCCCTTAACAGCCCTTGGCCATGCCAAGGGTGAAGGAGTGTAAATGATCCCACGCATCATGGAAGGAAACCAGAAATATTTGGAAGATAAACATTATTTGTTAACATATCTCTATAATTTTTCGGTATATTTTTGCTCTTTTATTGAGGTAAAAGTTTACAAGTGTAAGTGTATATACCTCTGAATTGTTTTTTATATACCCTTAAATGCAGCACCCAGATCAGGGAAGAAAATGTTTGTCACCCCAGGAGGTACTTTATAGCTCTCCCACACACAGACAACTGTTATTCTGACTTTTGTTGCCATCAGTTTTGCCTATTTTAAGATTATATGTAAATGGGATAATTATATGCAGTTTTTGTTCAGCATTGTCTATAAGTGTATGTATGTAATCTATGTTGTATGTAGTAGAAGTTCATGTTTTACCTGTGTGTGGTATTCCATTATATGATTGTTCTACAATTTATTCTAATGTTGATGTAAATTTGGATTGTTTCCAGTTTGTGGTCTTTATGAATAAAGTTGCTGTGAAAATTTTTGTGTCTCTTAGTAACATGTATATCTGCTCCTTTTGGTATACTCTGTGGTACCCTGCCTTCATATTTCCTTCATATAGACTTTTTTCCACACAGCAACAAGAGTGATTCTTATTTTAAAAATAAGCCAGATAATGCCAGTTCTTGCTTCAAAGTCCTCTGATGACTTTGTTTAGACATGCTGGCATATCCTAGGCGGAGGCAGGGGATTGCGGATTCAGGACCAGTCTGGGTAACAGCAAGACCCTCTTTAAAAAAACAAAGGGAAATAAAGGGATTGAGATGTAGCTCAGTGGTAGTGTTCTTCACTAATATGTCCAAAGCCCTGGATTGAGTCCCCAGTACTGCAAGAAACAAATAACCTCACAAAAATCTAAAGTCTTTGTTATGACCTGTAAGGTCCTACGTAATTGAGATCACGCTGTTCTGTACTAGACACCGCTTGCAAATTTGGAGATCAAATGACTTGTCTCTGTCCTTAAAAGAGGTAATCAAAGAGGTTATGTTTGGAGGGAGGGTTGGTGTCAGATGCATGTTAAACACATGTGCCACTGAGATGTACGTCCAGCTCTGGGTTTTGATGTAAAACATCACACTGGTGTATGGTAAATTAATTATCCCAAAGGACACTAATATTTAACTCCTAGAAGGGATTTAGAGATTAAGATACAAACCTTGATACGCTTTTAAAAATGTGTAGGTTCTTATATGTTAGTTTTTCTGGTTGTAAATGCTTAGTTCCATGAAGGACAAGGAGGGGCTCAGGAGCTGGGGATGGAAGCAGTAGGACGGCAGTGAGATAAAGTCCTAAGTGCAAAACCAGTTTCAATAAGACTTCCTTAAATATACCATTGTTAATACATCTTTTTATAACTTCATGTGCACTTAAAGAAACTATATGTATGTAAAGAATAAAATTTGGTCATCACAATCAAGACAGTGAATACCACTTGGGAAAGTTTGCATTTGGCTTTGACTAATGGGAAGGGAAATTTACAACTCAAAGGAGAAAAGACTTCATCGAAAGAAACTGTCTCAATTCAGACTGCTGTAACCATTATTTCTCAGGGAGACCAGAAAGTTCAAGATCAAGGTGTCTGATGGGGGACTACTTCAGTTGTTTACAGGTGACCATCTCATTTTATCTGCATCATGGAAAGTGAAAAGAACAAGATTGTGTCTTAAGAGCACCAATCCTATCGTGAAGGGGTCCACCCTTATCACTTAACTGTTTTTTTTTTTTTTTGCGGTACTGGGGATTGAACTCAGGACCCTGCGCTTGCTAGGCAGGCGCTTATTCCACTGAGCTATATCCCCAGCTCCTTAACTGTTTATTAAAGGCCCCGCCTCTTAATGCTATAACATTGGGGGTTAGGATTGCAACACTGGAACTTGGGGGACATTCTGTCCGAAAAGAATGTGTGAGGATGTCTCGACCGCCATTGTCTACTTTCCTACTCTGCGTCTTAGCATGTTGTCAGTCAGTTTCTCTATACTGCCCTGGCTTCTGTAACAACTTTACAGTGCCACTGACTCATTCTGCTTATTTGCGCATGTGTATTCCTGGGCAGGAGTCCTTAATGTTACCTCCCTGAGGCCAGGCGTGTACCTGTAGTGAGGTGAGCGGTGGTTATGAAAGGGAGAGCACCATACTGTTTGATAGGTCTTCCTGGTAGCTTGCACCACCTCAGGAGGGTAAAAGAGGAATGATTAGAGAAATACAGGAGTATCTCATGGAAGCTATGTACAGAAATTAAATTCAGCAATTGACGATTTAATAAAGGTCTGCTAGACTCAGGTAGTGATCCGGTACAATCACGCAGCAAAATAAACTTCTACCCTTACGGATCTTGACTGTGACCCCTTCGTGTATTGCTTTATTCTTCTCTGAACGTTAGCTTCAGCTGCTCTTTTTTTTTTTTTTTCCACGGAAGAACAGTTGTGATTCTGGCCACTAGTCCTGTAGTTGGGGCGGATAGAGAATCCCATAGGAGGGTTTGGGCTGAGCAGGTACACCAAGAGCTGTCTTTTTCAGTCATCCTAATGAATGTTTTGCCTCCTCTTAGGGTTCGTACTGACCTTTGGTCAGAATTTTCAGAACCATTAAAAGGTCCACAGATCATTTATTCTAACTCTTTTAGCATGTAAAGCAATTGAGCCCCATAGAAATGGTTAAGGCTATCCTGAATTATTCAGCAAAGCCAGGATGAAAGCCCTGTTTTCTGACCTGTCCGTGTTTCCCCCACCCTGCAATTGCTGTGTTTTCCAGACTGGCCCCGTGCTCCGCTCATTTTCAGGGACACCTTGTTTTTCATGGTGGAAAACCTCAGAATTCTCACGCCTGTGTCCTTTGGTTCTGGCTAGCACTGGCTAAGACAGGATATCTCTCCGTGATTGCACAGGAATCTTCTAGTAAATTTCTCTGAGATGTTAATATATTGGATATGTAATTAAAAAGTTCATATTTGATGTATACAGTGTGAAGTGCTTAAATAGCACAAATATTTCTTATTTCTCGAGGGCCTGAAAAAATTATCTAAAAATGGAGTTGGTGTTACTTCAATTACTAACAACTTTTTTATTTCAGTTACGTCTCCTACATATGTAATTAATTTTATTTTTTTGCTTAAGACAGTTTCCATTTAAAGTTTTTCAAATATATTGAGTTATTCATGGCATTTTTCTTTGTTTTCTCTTTATTTGATTTTATACTCTGTCTCATGACTTAAGTTTGGTCTTTCTCTTTTTCTTAGCCTCACTACTAAGTTCTTGTTTTGCTTTGCTTTTGCTTTTTGTTTTTAGAGTTTGCTCTTACACTTAACAAAATAGTATTGTTTTCTAATTTATTGACTTCTGCTTTCCTTTTCTTTGATTCATTATTTCCTTACTCCTTTTCCCATTGTTTTCTATATCCTTGAGTTGAATACTGTCAAATCTTGTGTAAAAATTAATCTAGTCCTCATTATACATCAAATCCTCTATAAAATAAATTTATTTAAAATGTTTTTATCGGTACATGTTTGCTGTACATAATGATTACATTCATTGTCAAGAACTGGCATATGTATATAACATACTATATCTTTTTTTTTTTTTTTTGGTCTTTTTGAGATGGTCTTGCTGTCTAGTTCAGGCTGGCCTTGACCTCACTTTTTAGCCCAGGCTGGCCTCGAACTCTCAACGATCCTCCTGCCTCAGCCTCCCAAGTGCTGGGATTACAGGCGTGCGCCATGACGCCCGGCAACATACTGTATCTTAATTACTTTTACTTCCCATTTCCCTTCCTTTCCCCCTCCCTCCATCTCTTGGTTCCCTTCCCATCTACAAAAGATGTATCTGTCTGTTTTCTAGTATCTATCTTATATTCAATTTTTTGGCTTGTGGTACATCTATTCAGATAGTGTATTTCTCCTTGAGTCACTTTTGGTATTTGTGTCCTTCTGGGAATTTGTCTGCTTCCTCGTATGTCTAAGTCATGGATATACATTTGCTCTTGGTATTCTTTTACCTTACAAAAGGTGCTTCCCCATTTCCGGCAGTATTCCTCAAAGGGGGGAAAATAGCCAATCAAACGTGTTCATAGCAGCATGACATTACAGGCAAAGGGTGAAATCAAGTGTTCATCAGCAAGTGAATGCATGAACAAAATGTGGTAAGACAATAGACAACTCCGCCTTCCAAAGGAAAGACATTTTGACACATGCTATGTCACGAGGGAGCCCTAAAGGCATCGTGCTCAGTGAAATACAGTGGTCACAGAAAGACAGACTCTGTGACTCTGCTTATACAAAGGTACCTAGAGCATGGCAGTATAGGAACCCACCAGCTTGTCAAAATGACAGCCATCTCAGTTGTAACTGCCATTTTGCCTACCTGGTGACCCTGATATAACCACAACTCTCTAGGACAGACAAACTTGTTAAAACAGTTGGGGATAGTGTGGCAGCCATTTTTGCCTGGACTGTTTCTTAACTGACACTTGATAAGTTAATAGTTTTTGAGCAAGGTCCGGTATGTTCCAGTCAATCATGGCCCACTTTGTCTAGCATAGCATATAAGCTCTTTCTTCCTGCCTTAGGGTGTGGAGATCCACCTGTCTTGCTACCACCCAAGACATACTTCTGTCTGTGAAGTTCCCAATAAATTACACTTTGTGCAACTCTGGATCCATTTGCCTCTCTCTGCTCTCAGTATCTTGGGGTTAGTTTTCATACACTGGGACAGGGTTTTTAGAAATTCCCCCTCCCTCAATCTTCAAGGAGGGGCTGGGGATATAGCTCAGTGGAATAAGCGCCTGCCTGGCAAGTACAAGGTCCTGAGTTCGATTCCCAGTACTGCAAAAAAAAAAAAAAAGAAAAATCTACGAAGAGTACATTCCAAGTCTCTCAGTGGATGCCTGAGGCAGTAAATAGTACTGAACTGTATGTATACTATGTTTTCTTCTATACATAAATACAAACAAACATACATACATACCTGCAATAGTTTAATCAATTAATGAGGCACAATAAGAGATTAAAAATAAATTAATAAAATAGAACTCTTTCACAATTTCATGGATGGAAGATTCCTTCTTACTAATCTCAGCATACAGTTTTTCCTTATTGAGAACTCACCTTTTCACTCAGAGGACTGAACACTATCTGGTTTCTTTTGGACACTCTGATTTGTCAGCATCATTATTCCTTGTGCTTTGGGACCATTATTAAGAAAAACAAGGGTTACTTGAAGGCAAGCACTGTGTTACCATGGCAATGGATTGATAATCAAGATGGCAACTAAGGAGCTAGTTGTCATCTTGGGGAGGGGTGACATATGATGTAGATATGATGGGTAAATGGATGATTCACTCCTGGCAGGGCAAAGCAGAGCGGTGCAAAATTTTAGTGGGCACAGTGGTGCAAGCCTGTGATTCCATACTCTGTGTGGGGATCAGAAGTTTGAGGCCAGTTTCAGCAACTTAGCAAGACCCTGTCTCTAAGTAAAATTTTAAAGACAAGGGGTGTAGCTTAGTCCTCCTTGAGTTTACCACCAACACTTAAGAAACTGAATTTTAAGTTATGTGAATTTCATCTCAATATATTATTTTAAAAATATTGTCTTAGTTCATTTGGGCAGCCACAAGAAGATACTTTAGACTGGGAATTTATAAATAGTAGAAATTTATTTCTCACAGCTCTTGACCGGGGTATTGGTTCCACAAGTATATATATTTGTCAAAACTCATCAAACCATACAGTTAAGACCTGTGAATTTTATTATACCTTATACTTCAGTGTAATTAATGTTTTTTAAAGAAAGAGTGCTGGAGATGTAGCTCAGTAGTATAGTACTTGCCTCGCATACCTGAGGTCTTGGGTTCCATCCTAAGTACCCCTAAAAAATGTTATATCCCTGCGCTGCCCCCCCTCCTTGTCCCCTGGGTCAATGAAGCAAGTATGGAAAAAGTATTATAGTTGATTTCATCTATGTACTTTTATGTATACAATTTATAAAACAATTTATTTCTCATGAGTAGCTTTGCTTGTAACAAAAACAGAACAGCAGGGCATTGCTGACTGGTGTAACTCCTTTAACCAGTGTCAAGGTCACAGTGTCACAAGCTTCCTATGTCCACTGTCACAGGTCACAAGTGTCACAAGCTTCCTATATCCACTGTCACAGGTCACAAGTGTCACAAGCTTCTTATAGCTGGACAGCATCATACATGGCCAAAAGACAGCTCAGAAAGGTGCCACAGCTCATGAGAAAGGTTGCTTTGTAAATGGCAGATTTCAACATTATTTTTGGTATCAGTGAAAAGCTAGTTTCCCTGGCAACAGGGCCTACTTAATGAATAGCGACAGGCAGCAGGCATGAACATGTCCACAGCAGGTGCGCAGAGAGAAAAAATCCTCTTCAGTAATATTTCTTTTTAGTCTACATATTCAAGTCTGTTAACGGTTTTAAGAATAAAAAAATCGAACAGTGCCAAAAGAGATAATAAAATGCTTTGATGTCTTTACTCCTTTACTTCTGCATTCTTATGTTGTGGTAACAGTCACGTATAAGGATTTCTTTGATTAGCTCTTTTGGTTTCACCTCTATCTCTCTACATGCTTGATTCTTAATTAACTCCAGATATTCTCTATTGCCTATGATCAGTGAGGATTAGCTAATTTATATCATCGCACTTCTTTCCTTCTTCTATCACTTTTCATAATTATATTGTTGGTTTTCTCTCTGTTAGTTACTTTTACAAATTTATTTTTTTAATTTATTTTAAAAATAAAAGAAGGAAAACATATTAAACAGACATCCATTTACAAAACAGCATAAGAACAATATAAGCAATACAGACAAACAAAGTAGGAAATTATGAATGGTTGTTGTATTACATATTGATATCTTGAAAGTTACTTTTACAGATTTAAATTTTATTCTTACATGATATGTTTTTTACTCTTAATTTTTGCCAGTATCTGTTGGTATTTTTTTTCTGTGCTTGCCTTCATTTCTCCTCTCACTTCTGAATTTCTGTGAGCTCCACTTTTATATTTGCATTGAAAAAAATTTACATTCTACTTAGAAATCATAACTGAATCCCCATGCTTGTTTTATGGTTTGATGATACAATTTTAAAATTAATAAATAATATCAAATTGCTATGACACTATGTTAATATAACTATACTTCTAATATTATGGTTCTAGACTCCTCAATGGACAATGTTCCTAGAAAACTGTATGGATTCTTTTTTCTCAAATGATCATGTTGCTCAAATTCATCTTATAGATCAACATTTTCTTGTTTACTTTGAATTGTTATTTTTCCTCCCCAGTGAGAGAAGTAAAAGCTTTCTTCTTTAAAGCTTTAAAGCCAGTCTGTTCTCCAGTTCTTAAATTTTATATTGAGACAGGGTCTTGCTTAGCTACTCTGACTTCAGACTTTCAGTCCTTTGCCTCAGTCTCGTGAGTAGCTGAGATTACTTGCAGGTATGTGTGCAGCTATGATTCTTCTTAAAGATATCTTTTTGGAGCCTGTTGACTTCCTGTTTTAATTTGGACATTTTTCAAAACCCACTGTAATGGTGCAGTTTTTGTCAACTCAGTTGGCTTGGAAGTTGCTGGGGGACTGATGGCGCATACTTCTGGCTGTGTGGGTGGACCACGAAGGTGTGACCTTGGATATTATGTCTGATCTCCGTTCCCTTCTTCTGTGGCACTGTCCCCTTCTATGCTTCCTAGTTGCCATGAACGGAGCAGCTTGCTCCACCAGGCCCTCCACAATGATGTATCTGCCTGGAAGGCAGCTGACCAGAGACTGAATTCCCCAAAACTGTAAGCCAAGTTAAACTTCTCTTTCTTTAAATTGTGGGTGTCAAATGTTGCATCAACATCACAGAAAAACTAATACACCTACTGAAAGTTGTGATTCTGAAGTTTCTTTGTTATTAGATTAACAAAATTAGTTCAGCCATTTCTTGCCTTCTACATTCCTCACATTTGATTTTCAAGCCAATACCTCTGCCTCAATTACCTCCTTCAAAAAGGTTAGATAGCAGATAAAATCTCTCACTGCTCATAGGTGTAAAAATGGCTTTAGTGTTTCTTCAATCTTGATAACTACCTTACTAGGTATAGAGTTTTAGGTTCAAAATTATTTTCCCACATAATTTCAAAGATGTATTCCAATAATTCATTACAAATCTTTAAAAACTATGATTAGGACACATATATACAAAAAGCAAATTAGCACAAATATATATTTTAATGAATTGTTATAAAGTAAATTCCCATCTAGCCACACCCTAGGTCATAAAATTAAATTTCATCCAAATCCTAGAAGTCTGCACCAATCTTCTTCATTCCACCCTATCCGCTTTGGCTCACACACAAATTTCTGACCACAGTGTTCCTTTTAGCTTTTAGAAATATCCATGCTTCTTATTTTTATGGAAATAATCTCCTGGGCCTTTTGGTTTTTAGTTAGTTATTTATTACTGATTGATGCTTGGGCTGTTTTTGAGCTCAAATAAAAATGCTGCAACAAATGTTATTGGTTCTTTATTATTTGAGATTAACTTGTAGAAGTTCTCAATCCAAAGACAGAATATTTTAAACTTGAATTGCTATTGCTAACTGAAACTCTAAAATGTATCAAATCACAGGACAGGAAAATGCTATTTCTTTGCATATGTAATAATCTAAATCTTTGCTGACGTGATAGGTAAAACATGTTTTATTTTTCATTCTTTAATTTTGCAATTAGTCTCTGAACTTGCTAATTTTGGTTTCAAGCAATATTCATTTGGAACCCCCCTTTTTTTTTGAACCCTTAATATTCTCAATATTCATTTTTATCTCTGGGAATTTATTTTGGAGGATTGTATTTTGGGATACCTATATCCTTTCCAGATAATGTTGTGTCTTCAGGAAAGTTGAATCTTCCTGAGAGTGAAACACAGAACACACCATGTCTGACTCTCATACTATCTCTGGACTTTTTGGTACATTAGAGTCTTAGTTACTTTTCTTGTTGCTGAGACAAAATACCCAACACCCAAAGTTAAAGGAGGAAAGGTTTATTTAGCTCACAGTTTGTAGAGATTTCAGTCCATAATCAGCTGGCATCACAGAGGAGAAATGGTCTGTGGCGCAGCAGGCAGAAAGATAGCAGCAGCAAGCCAGCCTTCCTTCCGTCCCTTTATATTCCATCCAGGGACAAGCCTATTGATTGGTGCCACCCACATCAAAGGCGGGGATTCTCATTACCCACACTCAGAACAGTGCTAAACCAACTAGTGGACTAATTCAGTTATCATACTATTAATCCATATTTAAATATCCTTACTCCAGTTACCTCCCAAAAGTCCCACCTATGAATACGTGAGGCTTTTGGGGGACATCGAGATACAAGACATAACAATAAGTGAGTACATCTTTATTTAAGCTGACCTAAGGTGGGTTTTTTGTTACTTAAAACCAAAAAGGATTCTAAACAGAACTGATTTTCACTTAACCTGAGATAAGTCTTTTCCCGTATTATTGTATATTGTTTCATATAGCTAATGGTTCATAGAGAGTATGAGCAAATCTAGTTCTTTTGAATTGCTTCATTATCAGTAGTGACTGTTTTAGGCAGGTGTGGTGGTGTATGTCTGTAATCCCAGCATTTGGGAGGCTGAAGCAGGAGGATTTCCTTGAGTTCAAGGCCAGTCTGGGCTACATAGTGAGACTCTGTCTCAAAAAAGAAAATAGTGACTATTTTATTTATTTATTAATTTATTTTTTTGCGGTACTGGGGATCGAACTCAGGACCCTGCGCTTGCTAGGCAAGCACTTATTCCACTGAGCTATATCCCCAGCCCCAATAGTGACTATTTTAGAGTGATAGGCTTATGGCTAACATATTTTTATTCTCAGTTTCCTGAAAAAAAGATAAAATTTACTAGAAAATATAATTTTCGTGTAAACTCATTAAGCAGAAATTTTTTTTAAGCACTTGTAATGTGGAAGGCCCTGGCAGTGTGTGTGTTGACTTTAATGTATGGCCTTTCTTGTGCTTGGTCTCAGCTGATGTAAAGAAACATCTCTGTGTAATATTTAAAGGTCTTTCAGTTTGGATCCAGGAAGGGGCTGAGCTTGAGTACAATTCCCATCCAGGAGGTTGGAGGTGGAACATGAGCCTCCCCGGGAGTCCTGTAGGTGCACACTCCTGCCTCACGGTGGCGGCATGCCTAAAAGGAAAGAGGAAGAGCTCCTGCTAAAGACCAAGAAGAGAAACGGTACTGTTACAGCGTCACAGGGAATAAACATCTTTACGCGTGTGGCTCTTTCAAGATGGCTGGCAGCGCGCCCTCACTCTTACAACCCCACCACTCCAGCTGCCCCTGTTCAATCCTCACCTGGCTGTTCCTCCTCTAGGAACCTGCTTCAACCACTGTATTTCATATGTTGTCTTACTCAACACCCCGTCAAGTCGGCCTCAGGCTTTCTGTTGACCTCTGAGGCTGTAGTTTCACTTTCTAAGTATTCTAACTTTGAGGCTCTGCCTCCCCATGAGAATTAGTTTCCAGTGTTCGATGCAATCCTACTGGATGTTATTTTGCCCCACTCTTGATTTCCTATGATGATAAACGTATTGTCATGAGTACTACTTTGGAGTTATATCTAGTAGCTTCACGACATTGGTCTCATTACTGATATATACTGTTTATTTACTTATTAATTCCACAAAGATCGTCAGCTAAGTGCCGGGTAGCTGGGAACATAGACAGAACATGACAAAAATCAAATTTTGGGAGCATGCATTATATAAATGACAAACATTTATAAAACAAGATGAAAAGAGCTGTAACAGGCTGAATAAGGAGCAGCAAGCAGGAAGTGGTGAAAATGGAGAGACTGGGTTTGGGCAGATGGATCAGTTCAGGCTGAGACGTGGGAGGTGATGAGAGAGAGTTGTGATATACGGGTCAAGTGGAAGAGGGTGGGAAGGCCCTATCAGGTTGAACAAATAACAATACATGAAAACCCATTAGTCCCTCATATTTTCTGGAGTTCAGTGAGGTCAGGGAAAACCAAATGGAGGGAACCTCCAGGCTTACCTGAGCTTACTAGTAGGTCTGTTCTAGTCTGGTCTTAATTTTACCAGAGATAATAAACTTTTGAACCTATCTGGCTTGTCTGGGGCTAGGTTTTATCTGGTGAATTAGTTGAATGGGAACTTTCAAGTAAGAAAAACAAATTTACCAGACTCTCAAAGAAAGTCGAGATATTTTCCTTTAAGCCCACCATCTCCATGGCAACATTTAGCTGGCTCCACTTTAGAAAGAGGCTGGCTGGGCCAAGCTGTTGCAGACTTTGATATTATACCTGGCCAGATTCACTCAGTTGTGAAATTTGCCTGGCCCCTGTACGTAGCTACACTTTTGACCTCTGATTTGACACATTTGGGGGCTCCAGTCCAAGGAGTATACTAGGATTCTTGTAAAGACTGGTGCAGAGCTTCTTCCTGGGATGGTGAGGAAGGGGACAGAACCTGAGCTGGCCCCATCGCTGAGATTCATTGGGCAGAACACCACCCACGGGCATGGGTCAGACCACAGGAGAAGAGGCAGCAGTCCATAGGAATAGCAATGAATAAACACACTCAGGATGGGCTCCTTGGGCATTAATCCTGGTCTGTGAAGATGCAAGTGTATGCCCACCCCTGCCTATTACACGGTCAAGGAAAGAGTACAAATGGAGATCCACAGCCTACAGTTTGCCCCATTCATGTTCCTATCCTCACCTCTGTCTCATAGAGTAATGTGCACATGTCCATGTTCATGTTCACAAGTCCACAGCCCAGCCCACAAGTCCCAGTTCTGTTCACAGCTTCCCAGCTCTTGGCAAACAGATGGCCCTTGGCTACTCTTTGGGCCAACGAGTGGCATGCTAGTGCTTGGTTCACCTTTAGAAGGACAGACCCAAGAACCATGATTGAAGTCTTCTCTAGCCTGTGCCCTGTGTCTATGGTTGGGCCCATAGTGTCTAGCTTCCCCAGGCCAAGCTCTGGTGTATGACCTTGCAGAAATGATTCTGGGGCCCTACTAATGGGCTATCCTACAGCTCTTGCCCTGGCGTGAGGGTCTCCCATGATCTGAGAATGGCTACCTCTCTAGATGAGCCGGTGGCTGAAATTGGCTGAAATTACAAAGTCCATGATCGCCACAGTGGCCACTTCATGGCCTTCAAGTATGTGAGCCTGGTACCAATGAAAGAGGTACCAGGAGCTGGGGGAGGCCTACTCATCAACACAGTAAGTGAGTAAGATGGCCTTATTAGGGTGGCTAGAGGCATTTGAACATCCCAATATTGTTCAGCTGATGAACATTTGTACCACTTCTTGAACTAACTGGGAGATCAAGTGACACTAGTGTTTGAGCATGTAGATCAAGACCTGCAGATAGATAAGGACAAGACATCGCCACCAGACTTGCCAGGTGAAACCATCAAGCGTCTGATGCACCAGTTTCTAAAAGGCCTAGATTTTCTTTATGCCTACTGCATTGTTTACCAAGACCTCGAACCAGAGAACATTCTGGTGACAAGTGGTGAGACAGTCAAGCTGGTAGATTTTGGCCTAGCCAGGATCTACAGCTGCAAGATGGCCCTTGCACCACTGGTGGTTGCACTCTGGTGCCAGGCTCCCAAAATTCTTCTGCAGTCTGTTTACATAACACCTATGGACATGGGGAGGGTTGCCTGTATCTTTGCAGAGAGGCTTTGTTGAAAGCCTCTTTTCTGTGGAAACTCTGAAGCTGACCAGTTGGATAAAATCTTTGACCGAATTGGGCTATCCCGAGGATGACTGGCCAAGAGAGGAACCTTTACCCCTAGAGGGCCTAGAATGCTGCAGTCAGTGGTACCTGAGATGGAGGGACGTGGAGCACAGCTACTGCTGGAAATGCTGACCCTTAACCTACACAAGCAAATCTCTGCCTTCTAAGCCCTGCAACACTCTTACCTACTTAAGGAAGAAGATAACCCAGAGTAAGCAGTGGAGGGGCTGCTACAGAAGGAGGAGAAGCCGTTTCCTTTCTGGACACTGCAGTAGAGAAAACCCCTACTGAGAAGGAGACCTTTGCCATTGTCTCTGAGGCTGTGGCACTCCTGTAATTTTTTACAAGAATATTTTTCTGCCTTAATGACATTCCCCACCCATCCTCCTTTTGAGGCTTATCTTCCTCATGACCCATATCTCTCCCTCCACCTTACTCCGGTACTGGTCCTTTTTTTTACAGGAAAACAAAACAAGCAGAAAACGAGAGAGAGAGAGAGAGAGAGAGAGAGAGAGAGAGAGAGAGAGAGAGACAGAGAGAACCAGGATTGATCAAACTCTTAAAATAGATAAAGAGCTATTTCATTAGTGAATTATGGAGTTTTAGGTACTGAGAACATGGGTTAGGAAAAAAGTGTAGAGTCTGGATGGCATAGCTCCAGGGGCCAGTGGAATCTTCACTCCCAAGGGAGAGGCGTGGTTAGGAGAGAGTCAGAGTTCTGGAATCTCATAAAGTCCAGGGCAAGGGCTGACATGCTGACAGGAACTGGAATATAGTTACATTTCAATAGATAAAGGCATCTGAGTTAGTTTGCTACGTCTGTTGTACTAAAAACCATGAATTCATGGCTTAAAAGGACAGAAACTTACTTTCTCACAGTTCTGGAGGCTACAAGGTCAAAATCAAGATTCAGCAGGATTGATTCTTTCTCAGGGAGACTGTCTCATGCCCCTCTCCTAGTTTATGATGAATCTGGCAATCCTTGGTTACTATGTGTAACACTCTAATTTTCATCTCCACATTTCACTCTCCCTGTATATCTACGTCTTTACATGACCATATCTTCACTTTCTCCTCCTTTTTTCTTTTTTTTTGAGATGGAGCCTCACTATGTAAACCAGGTTGGCCTCAAACTCTCAATCCTCCTATCTCAGTCTCCCAAATGCTGGGATTACACTTGTGTATCACCATACCTGTCTGGTCATTTTATAAGAACACCAGTCATATTGGGGTAGAGGCCCATCTTACTCCAGTATGATCTAATCTTAACTAATTATATCTGCAAAGCAATGTGATCACGCACTGCACAACTTTTTGGCCAACGATGGATTGCATATACAACTGTGGTTCCCTGAGATTATAGTGGAGCTAAAAATTCTAATCACCTAGTGATACTGCAGCTGGTGTACTGGTTTCTGAATTTGCTGTATTATACTTTTTGTCTTTATTTTGGAGTATACTTCTACTTACATAAAATATCTACTGTGGAGCAGCAGGCCACATTATACTGGCAGTAGGCTCATGTTTACTGCATCTCTTGATTGCATCTTACTATATATATTAATCTAAAATTATATGCATAATATCATTTATTTTTCTATATATACATGCCCACCACTTACATATCTACCACATGGTCTTACACACACACACACACACACACACACACACACACACACCATACATATCCTAGTTGTAGAGTGGACCATACCATCCAGGTTTGTGTACAAGTATACTACTCTATGATGTTGAAATGTGATAGAATTCCCTAATAATGCACTTCTCAGCACATATCACTGATATTAAGTGACTCACAATTGTATTTGCAAACAAGGTCACATTCTGAGGTGCTGGAGGATGAGGGCTTCAACATATGTTTATTAAGGGATACAATTCAACTCATGACTGCATCTACTTGAGATCACAGATTGTACTTAAAAGTTCACAGAAACTACCTTTCAGCTGGGCCTCCTGAGACTGGGAATAAAGTGGATATTTCTTCAGGGTAGAATGATTCTGGCTGACCCTTAAAAACAACTACCAGTTACTAATCGTGTAATATGCTGTTCCAGTCCCTCTGGTTTTCCTTCCATCACCTCTTCTTTCTCAACCAACTGCCTTCACTCTGTCTCTCTCTCTCTCTGGTGAGAGAGAAGCCTGATGGATTCAGCTAACTCTAGCCCAAATGGCCCTGTTTCTACCCTCTGTCATTCTTCTTCATCTTTTTGTTGCACTACCCATTGCAAAGGCTCGCTGCCCTAACCATCGGGTCGAATTGATGAGCAATGATCTTGTCCAACAGGTCACTGTGGTCCCTGATGGAACAGCTTTTTAGCAGTTTTTCTTAGGGGAAACTCAACAGTGTGTAAGCTGGCTGCCCTGGGATAGGTGCCTTCCCACTCCAGTTTAACTAGCTGTGTCCAGAGTTAGGATCTCATGGTAGAAACCAGAAGCATCTCTAGGTAGTTTATTAGCAGGTGGCTAAAGGCAGGACAATCATCCATTGCTCTAATACAAGGTTTCCCAATCTTGGCACTACTATATTTTTGGGATGGATAGTTCTTTGCTATGGGAGGCTCACTTGACCATTATAGGATGTTTACTTGCATCATTGGCTTCTACCTAGCATACGCCAGAAGCGCCTCCCCCTAGAGTTGTGACAATCAAAGATCTTTCCAGACATTGCCAAATGTCCAAAACATCATCTCTGGTTGAGAACCGCTGTTGTAAGGGTGTGGAAGTAGCAGCATCAGCACATGCAGGTGGGTGTAGTAAGTAGTGAGAGTGTAAGCGTGGAAGCTATTGATAAAAATCTATCTCTGCCAAGGCTGCCTCTGGGGTTGAGAGGCGCATCTCCTGCTGTGAGCAAGGGGTGCATGGAGCATTGGTGTTGGGCTCAGTGTGAATAGCTGTGCTCATTAAAAAAGGGAGCGAAAACAAAGTACCTCTGTGTGTGTGTGTGTGTGTGTGTGTGTGCATGTGTGTGTGCGTGCGTGCACGCATGCACGCATGTGTGGGGAGGGGTGCCTGTAAGGATTTGTTTTTTTTTTTGGACACTTTTATTTTAAAAGTAAAAGAACAAAAATATGTTAACAAACAGACACAAAGTGGCCCAAGAATAGTACAATCAAAACTGAATTACAGACAAGGTGACAGGGAATTAACAATGGTTGTTGCATTACATATTGATAACTTCGAAGTGTATACTCAGGAAAACAAATATAGACATGCAAAATTGATCAAACAAATAATCATCAACTATTCCTTACAATAAAGTGACCTAAGTCAGTAGTACAACTATGTTAGATATGCTGCATATGCCTGTAAGGATTCAAATGAGCATGTTCATTGGTTTACTCTCTGCATATGCATTTTTGAGAAGGTGCCATTCTTTGTACGGAGGCAGGTATCTGTTTCATAAAAGCCTTGTCCTGGAAAACAAGAACTGGCTGCTGAAGATGTAAGGTACTGAAATACTGAAGAAAAAGGCAAATTATGGACAGAAATATCTTCAGCGGCAGCAAGATAGGAGGATTCCTACATCCCGAGAAAGAAAGAAGGGGTAAGCCTCGCCGGCCAGAATATACCTGACCTTTCTGAAAAGCTATTAACCTGTCAAATGTCCATTGAGAAAAAGTCTGAGCTGGGTGCGGGGGTAGGTCCTATAGTCTTGGCTACCTGAGAGGCTAAGGCAAGAGAATTGCTTGAGCCCGGGAGTTTGAGGCGAGCCCGGGAGTTTGAGGCCAGCCCGGGCAACATAACCAGATTCTGTCCAAAAGCAAGCAAACAAACAAAACCAAACAGCCCTTGTGGTGAGGCATGCCTGTAATCGCAGTACTCTAGGAGGCTAAGGCGGGAGGACTGCAAGTTCAAGTCCAATCTGAGCAACTTAGTGACTTAGCGAGAACTTGTCTCAAAAATTAAAATGATTTGGGGATGTCGTTCTGTGCAAAGGTCCTGTGATTAAATTTCTAGTACTTCTTTTTTAAATTTTTAAATTTTTTTTGTACTTTTATTGAAAAGATACATTTAAAAAAACACACAGACATTTTATCATTTACAGACTGCAGATATAGATACTCTAAAAGAGATCCCTCCATTCTGTTGTTTTATGATACCTCTTACCCCTGACACCACAAACGTTCCAGTCGCATTGACATTGGCTTAGAAAGTGGGGGCCAGGGAGTATCACCTGCAACATAGTCAGTGAATAGAAAGACAAATTGTTCAATTATAAACTTTACATCTTCTGTACATTATTAGGGGACCACAAAATTAAGTAGCATTATTACAAATGAAAACAGGTTAAAAATGGAAATAACTATGTAGAAGTACATGGGCTCATTGTCTTATTGCTGAAAGCACAAGAGTGCAAAAGTGTGCCCTTGAGGAAGCTCCTTCTGTGTTCATATACATTTGCTTAGCAACTCAAACTGGTGAGAAGTCTACAAAATAAGTTAAACAAAAACAGCAAAAAGGTAGTAATTATAGCTAAGTTATATGGCTTGCTATTTTGTTTAGATATCTCCAAATAAAATGTGAAATAAAGAAAATACATTATCTTTTGTTTTCTTAAAGAGAAAATTCAAAGCTACTCTGCTTCCTAACATTTACAGAGCGACTTAAAAATGTTGAGTTCAGACAGAGATATGATCTAGTACTACACAGGATACAACAGTAGTTGGGTTTAAAACAGTACACAATCCCTGTCAACAATAGCACACCAAAAAGAAAACGTCATGATCCATTGTTAAGATGGTTTCCACAAGTAAACACTTGTGTTCTATGTTGTTCCACACTAGAATATGCCAGGTTGGATACCAGAGTTATTTACAGGCATCTGAGAAAGATCCTAGTTTTCAAGTCTGTCAGGAAAATATTCCATGTTTTCTAAGCCGGGTCAGACCCGTGGGAAAATAGAGATTGATTTTCTTTTTCTTTTTTCTGACTAATACATTTTTCAAAAAGCCGAATACCTCAGACACACCCACTGCCTGGGGGCAGGTGAGAGGGGAACAGGAGAGAAAGCCTGTGCTGCTCACATCCCTACCTTACAGGAGCGGCCCATTAAAGCATTCTTGAATCTAAGGATTGTTGTTTTTTTGTGCTTGGGTAGGGATACTTACTGCAACACAAAATGTTCAAATTGCTGAAATCCTTTTGGTTTTTCTCCTTAACTTTCCTGCTGGCCTGGACTGTGGTGAGGCTTGCACATGTTAATAGGGGGCGAGGAGGATGGAGGCGGGGTGGTGCGGATGGGCTGGTGGCCCAGCCTCAGCAAAGCTGGAGGGATAGCTGGTGCCTGGAAAAGTGAGGCAGATGGCCAGGGCGGCAGTGACAGTGCAGAGGACATGGCTGCCACTGCTGCCAAGGGTGAGGACAGGAGGGCCGGGGCCAAAGGCTTCATCATATCTTTCTGGAATGCAAGTTTTGCTGCTATAACGCTGGGGCTCGGCTGGAGTTTGTTGGATGGGCTGTATTTCGGTTTCGGTGACTTCCCTACAACTTGGTCTTTATGCCTTCGGCTAGAAATGTGCTGTTTGAGTTGAATTTCAGAGTTAACAGGAACATCACAGATTTCACAATGAAATGTCTTGTTCTGTAGTCCTGATCCCTTGCTGCCATTCTGTATCTTTATTTTTACTTTTGCTTTTTTGTATTTTTGAGACAGGGTCTCACTATGCAGTTTAGGATGGTCTTGAACTCACTTTGTAGCCCAGGCTGACCTTGAACTCACAACGATCCTCTTGCCTCATCTGCCGGAGTGCTGGGATTATAGGCGTGCGCCACCACTCCCGGCTAGGGAGATGTATATGGCAGCGTTGATACTTGTGTCAGTACTTGTGCTGTCTTTTTTGTTGCTGTTGTTGTTATCAGGAATCGAACTCAGGACCTTGTACTTGACAGGCAGGCACTTATACCACTGAGTTATATCCCCAGCCCTCTGCATCTCTAATTCTGATCCCAGTCTTGGATAGGACTTAACTGGACCAGCTCCATGGCGAGCCTCAACCATGGTTTTGTGTTTAGTTCCTGTTGTGTGCCTCTAGCTGTGACAGGGAGTTCACAGCCACTTTGCATAGTGAAGAGTAAAGCAAATTTTTGGCTTTTCTTCTGATTAAACAATGGCCCCTGAAGATGCATTTGTACTCTTGGAGGACGAGGCAGCAGCTCCTGCTGGCAGAGCTGTTGTGCCAAACTTGAGGAGCACGGAGCCACCTTCAGCGCCGGATGCATGATTGGCACTGCTGGCCTTTAATTTCCCTTTGTCTTCTCAGTTGTCAGAGCTCTTGCCCGTGAGTGGAGTGGTGGTGCAGCTGGAATTAGCTTTTGCGCTATCCTTGGAGGAAACCATTTTGGGTTTATTTTTCGTTGCCTCTAGCGCTTTGACCTTCTCAGCATATTTACTTCCTTTGCAGTTGGCCTCGCCCTGGCTATCTGAGTAAAAGCAAAGCTGACAGACCTTACAAAAAATAGCTTGTTTCTTCTTTGGAGGAGTGGATACTCCCAATGTGTGATTAATGACTGCGTTTTGCACAGGATCCATTGTGTTAAAATTTGGCAAGAGCCTAGCAGCAGGACTACTGTCCGCTGGAAAAGACATAAATGGTTTGATATCCAATGAAGGCTGCATCATCAGGGTAGGTGTGCGCACAAGAGCAGGAAGTGTAGTGGTATGGCTTGGACTGCCTGTGCTGGTGCTGCTAGCAGGGCAGGCCAGCAGTGGCCCCGAGTCCCGGGCTGCGGTGGGGGCTGCCCATTGCTCAGCTGCTTGGCTTGTTTGCAGTGGGATTTGCTGTTGTAATGGACCTGGGCTGGGGCTGCAGAGTTCAGTTGGATGTTGCACATTTCACAAAGGAAAACAGAATTTTCTTTTTCTCTTTACTTAACTGGTCTTTAGGCCTGTCATTCTTTATCCCCTTTTCATCAAAGCCCCATAGTTGCCATATTCATAATTCCATCTTCACGATGGTTGTCAGGGCTTAAGGAATGTTTTGTACATTGGATTGCATTCCTTTGTAAGTCAGCCACATATTTTTTGATAGATGTAGTGAAACAGTTTGGTTCTTGGTTTCCAGATTAGCCCATAAACATCAGTTTAATCTTCGATGAACTTGCAATGTGGGCCGTGGGTGCAGGAGGTGGTGGCTGCTCGGCTGCTCAGCTGCTCGGCTGTGGCTTACGCCCTGGTGCTCGCAACAGTCCCGCCAAGGCTGTGCCCAGGTTCTGCGCAGACTCCTAGTACTTCTAAATTGAAAACAAAACAAAACATAACAAGTTCAGGCGTTGATGGCTGGGACAATATGCTAAGCTGGCTGTCTTAGGACTTTGTTGTCCTGTAGGGTTTCAGATGTATGCCAACGCTGCTTAGCAGGCAAGATGCCTGTATTCAGGTCAAGCTGGACCTCTATGGTATCTGTGTGAGGGATATATATGCATATGTTTTGAGGTTGGTTAGATTGTGAGTAATTCACTTTTCCCCTCATACTGTCAGGACAGATTCGTAACTTCTATGACATATTTAACTGGTATTCTGAGAATGTCACACAGAAGAATCAGCTTTACTGATGTTGAAATGAAAGACTGAATTTGCTTTAGAGCAGGTTCCTTTCTGTTGTATATACCAGTTGTAGGCATATGTCATGTGTAATTTAATATACACTGTCCCCAGTGATTTCCAATGACATCAACTTCAGCTTTGCAATCTAGGATGGACTGAGCTCAGCATCCAAGAAACCCAGCCAGCCCTATTCTAAACTCATTTCTGTTTTATAATCTCAGTTCTTTAACCAGTCAGTTGCATAGCAAGTTGCTTAACTTTTAATTTTCCTTACTGTAAAATTAGTTCTTGTTATGGTTTGCATGTAGATGCCCCCCTAAAGCCTCATGCAGTCATGGGAGCAGGCTTCTAGAGTTTGTGACTGATTCATGGTCCAATACTGGGATTAAGGGTGTGAACGCTACACTAGCCCTAGGGTGGGTGGCCCGCATACAATATAAGGGACTGAAAAAGGGAAGAGGACCTTTCTCTGTCTCTTTCTCTCTCTGCCTCTCCCTCCCCTTCCCTCTTTCTCTCCTCCTTCCCTTCTCAACCCCCTCCTGTTGCTTTTGATGCATGAACTGTTGTTGTCTTTCTGCCATGTGCCATCCTGCCTTGGACCCAGTCAGTTATGGACTGAAACCTCTAGAAAGTGTGAACTAAATAAATCTTTCCTCCTTTAACCTTTGGTATCAGGTATTTTGTCTCAGCAGTGAGAAAAGTAACTAAAACAGTTCCCTTCTTAGAGAACTGTTTTGGGACCAACTCACATTACTATAAAGATTTTTAACAATCAACCTACATAAATGTTGAACAAAAAAGAAATTGTACTTCCTCTTGTTTGTGGCATTTCATAAGCTCTTGCTTTTATAGAAAATCAACTGATATTTATTTATACATAGTCATGTGTTGTTTAATGATGGGACATGTTCCAAGAAATGCACTGTCAGGCAGTTTCATCACTGTGCTAACATCACAGAAGGAAGTTACACAAACCTAAATAGTATAGGTCAGTCACTCTATGTGGCCTCCTTATGCCATCAAGACAGAGTAATCATGTGATGTTTGATGGGATTAAGGGTGTGAATGCTACACTAGCATTCACATTTTGCTAGTGTCATATGTACAGTTTTACAATGACTTTTTAAAATAAGTACAAGAAAATATTTTAAAGTAATTGTCTTAGTTACTTTTCTCATTGCTGAAACAACATACAGTACACAATACCCAAAGTTAAAGAAGGAAAGATATATTTCGGCTCACAGTTTGTAGAGATTTTGGCCCATAGTCAGCTGGCTGCAAGGCAGGGTGGAATGGCAGAGGGGCATCACAGAGGACAGTCCATGGCAGAGCAGGCAGGAGGCAGTGAGCCTGCCTTCTTTCTATCCCCATCCAGGTTACAATCCTATTAACTGGTAGCGCCCACATTCATTGTGGGCCTTTCCTCATTTACACCCAGAACTATGCTAAACCAATCTAATCATCACACACCGTTAACCCCAATGTCACACACTCTAATCCAGCATCATACATCCATGATCCAGCCACCTCCCAAAAGTCCCACCTATGAGAGAATGAGGGTTAAGGGGACATCTGGATACAATCCATAATACTAATGATTAAACCACTATAGATATTATAATATAGAATAGTAAATATATAAACCAGTAACATAGCCATTTATTAAGATTATTGTATGCAACACATAACTGTGTGTGCTATACTTTTACATACTTGGCAGTGCAGTAGGTTTGTTTATGTCAGCATTACCACAAATATATGAGTAGCACATTGCACTGCAACATCACGGCGTGTGCACTTTCTCTAGGTGATTGGAATATTTCAGCACCACTATAAATGTATGGGACCAGCATCATATAGCCTGTCTGTTGTTCACAGAAAGACCATTATGAGTTGCGTGACAAAATGTACTCAATGTTCCTGATTAACTATCTAAAGATTTGTTTTTCTTCTTCCTTGCTGAACTATCTGTTTACATAGGATTGACTTACCTGGGTACATAGGATTGGGCATAGTATGACCATTATACCAAGTGAAGATATCATGGCATCATGTAGTTACTGTGGTCTCATCCAATAGTTGTTTGTATTCATTGAGTTTTGAGATGGGGGTCTTGCTACATAATTCAGACTGGCCTTGAACTCACTCTGAAGTGCAGGCTGGCCTCAGATTTATGGCAGTCTTCCTGCCTCAGCCTCCTGAGTGCTGGAATGACAGGTGTGTGCCACCACACCTGACTCATCGATGTTTCTAACAATGATTTTTGCCTGCATCTGTCTCCATGATTGTCTAGCAGTATTCAGTTACCCAAGGTTATTAAATGGGTCCTTGGATACTTTGAAGGGAGAACTCATCATCCCTTAACCTATCAACTAACCATATATGAGAAGTAGGAGGATATGTGGGGCAAAGCTGTGGTCCTCAAGATATTATGTAGTAAGGGATGAGCCACAGACTCAGAGAGCACAGACATGTCAGTTCTGTGTCGGGAGATTTTTCAAATCTGTGCTCTTTAAGTCTGTATTCAATCTGTCTAATGAAGAGAGGCCGAGCAGGGCCCAGGCAGAGGCAGAAGAGGAAGACTGCTGGAAGGGCAGCCCCTCTTCTTGGTCTACAGGGTTGCTCTCTGGCTGAACTCACACTCAGCTTAATGAAGCAGATTACTTCATCTAACAGACCCGCCCCTTGGAAAGCAGTTGAGTAATAATCTGCTGTTAGTAAATTTGTCCTTTGAAGTGGCTCTCCATCCTGTCTGCTTCTGCCCCAAACCAGTTGGTGTTCCCAAATATATTTCCCATTCCTACAAAAAAAATTTCTCATAGTTTTTGCAGATACAAACTTCTCAACTTTTTTGGCATTCCAGTAATTTCTGGGACTCCTGAGAGGTGAACAACATGGGCCGTTGCCCTGACAAATAATCCCTGTCTGGCCCTGTGCTCTGTGACCATAAAGGAGAGACACTTGATGCTGCACTGTAAAAGCATATCTTGGAATGGAGGTGAAGGTGTGGAACTGGGAGAAGCAATGTTATTGAGTACATTCTCCACAAGCAGAATTTTCAACCATTTAAAAAGAACATTAGAACACAGTCATGAATTGAGTATTTGCGTTTCCTCCCTTAAACAATAGCATGGGTTTTTTTTTTTTCAGACAGACATACAAAGAGGAAGAATGAGAAGGCAAAGAAAGAAAACAATAACAAAAAAACACAACAAAACTCAGAGCCAGAAAGTTACCAGAGGAATGAGAAGTGACGCAGCAGACGTGTGAACTGATGATAAGCTGGCAGGGGGAAAGCTGAGGGCTGGCTTGTTTTACATGGAAGAGTCACAAAAAGTTTCAAGAACTATTAGTACTAGATATTTCTGGAAGCAGACATAAAGAAAGAGCTTAAAGACAGGAAATCTTTGTTGAAAGTTTATTTAAGAAGAGCAGCTTCTCTAGATCCTGTTCTAGCTCAGTTTTCCACTGTCCCTTCTTTACCTGGCAAAAGGGGGCTTTAATCCTTGGAGGAAGTAATAAAGTAGGTCTCAGGACTGGGGGACATGAGGCAGAGTGGCGGGCAGAGGTACCATATTCATCTAATACTTTCACATCTGTTTGGCTCCTGAAAAATTTGTATGACCAGGCTTGGAGGGAAAACCCAAAGACTGGTGTCAGCAGCAACTTTACCCTAGTGGCTCATACATAGCTGGCAGGATCTTTGTTAACTCAGAACTCATGTGTGCTAAATTTTTCAATTATCTTTTAATCCATCATTCACACTCTCCCTCCCTTCCCCCCACCTTTCTTTCCTTCCTCAGTAACTATAATGGAATATCAAAGAATTCACAACTCCTAGGGTTGAAAAAGCCTTGAGTGCTGCTTTTATTATGATTTTATTTTTCCTTTGCTTCCATCTACATTCATAATTGAAAACAATGCTAGATTTCCATTAATTTCCATTAAAGATTAATGAAAATTAAGGTAGTAATTGTGTTCCCATTAAAATTCACAGACATCTTGAATTCTACCCATTAAGAAACTCCTTGGTTAAGAAACTCTACTGTAGAAGCTTGCTTAAATTCAGATCCAACATTTTAAGGGTCACAATTGTTGGTGGTGTTGTGTAATTCTTTTTTCCTTGCATCCAGAGACAGATGATATTCTGGCTGTCCAGGTTGTGGTGATGCTGGAACTAATAAGTGGGAGAAAAAAGAAACCACCAGATCTGTCCTCCCAGGGGTTTCACTATCTTTACTATTTCCGACTAGAGGGGCTCCTATCTATTTTCAGATAAGGGGAAATTAAAGCATCAGGGAGAAAAATGATTGTAATAATTAAAGTGCATTAAATATTTTTAAAAGTCAAGAATTCATTTCAAAAATTCACTTGGTTGCTGTCGAAGCAATTTGTTCCAAAACTGGTAAATAAAGGGAAGAAAATGAACATTTATCCTGATTTTTCTATATGAACCCTTTCAGGAAAACCAAATAGTTTTGAAGGTGGGTTTTTCTTACAGAAGAACTCCATCTAATAAGGGTAGAAAGAATGATATAATTAAAATAATTATTCTTTTTAATGCTTAAGTTTCCCATGTTTGAACAGTAAACTTCCTTTGAAGTTGTTTGCCAGCTTTTATTTATTTTGAGTCAGGGTCTTGCTTTGTAGTTGAGGCTAGTCTTGAACTCACTTATGTAACCCAGGCTGGCCTTGAACTCACCAGTCTTCCTGCCTTAGCCTCCTGAGTTCTGTGTTTATAGGCGTGTGCTATCACACCCAGCCGTGATGGCTTTTTTTGACAAAAATTGATTACTGCCTGGTGGTTTCTTTTTCTCCTTGAACAAGAAAATGTTTCAGGTTCGACTTGTACATTTCTGCCTCAGACTTGGAATTAGTGGTTTTCTTTAAAGCATCCCATGTTCTGGTAGAGGGAAATGGTGTTGGAGACAACCTCCTGGATACCAGGGATGCACATTATCATTGCAAACTATATTATACCCAAGAATAAATAGAACTAGAAAATAAGCAATGACTTCATACTGATATTTCCAGTTCAGTTTCCAGATTACAGAATTTTTGAAAACGTTGATGTATATTTCCTTTCTCTTACACTGAAAAATTGGTTCTAAACAATGTTATTATAATTATTTGGTAATTATAATTTTTTTCCTGTATCAGGAATTGAACGCAGGACCTTGCGCTGGCCACGCAGGCACTGAGCCACTGATCTATATCCTTGGCCCTATAATTTATACACATTACTAAGAAAGTATTACCTAGTAATACCTAGTAATATTTTTGGAAATATTTTTAAATAGCATCCCATCATTACTTAGAAACAATGACTATTAAGTTTAAGATCTTCATGCATTCTTCGAAATTTTTTTCCTTGGGTACATCCCACTCCTCAAATAGTGCATTTTAAAGTCACATGGAACAATTTTTGTGGAGCTATGCTACCCACGTAATGTACAGGTAAAGTCCATTTTTCTCTCATTTTGCAATTTTTGTAAATAAATACTTTAAAAACCTTGAATATAACTTTTCAGTAAGGTTAAATATTTTACATGATTCCAAAGTTAAAACTATAAAACCAGGATAAAGAAGCCAGCTCCCTTCTGTCTCCTCTACACTGGTCCTTCTCATAAGTACTCATTTGTCTCAGTTATAATGTTCTTTTGTTTCTTTCAGAAAATATAAGTGAATATTAAAATATTTACCTTTTCAGTTTATCCCAAAGGTAGCATACTATAAACACAGTTTTCACCTAGACTTTTCATACTTAGTATTTCCTGACTGTGACCATCTAGGTGTCATTTCTTAGTACTGCTGCATAATTTCTATGGTGCAGATATATCACAGAATATCTAGCTCCCCAGTCTTAATCATAATTAATCATCTGAATAAAATTCTTAGCAATGGGAACAAAACAAAAACATTAGAAAAGGATTCTGAAGAATAGATTCTGTGCAGAAGGAAAAAAGGAACCACTACTAGTATCTGCATGGAGATAAAAAAGGTGTGTAATAATAACAGAGAAGCCCAGCGTGGTGGTCCATACCCATAATCCCAGCCCTTGAAAGGCTGACAGGAGGATGGCCTTGAGTCCAAGGCCAGTCTGAGCTACAAAGTAGCAAGACCCTGTCTCAACAAAACAAAACAAAATCAGGTCATGACGGAGAAAATAGAGTACTACAACAAAGGAATTCTCACAAATAAAACAGAACTCTTGGAGAAGTCGAAGATTGATACAAGAAATAAAAAACTAAGAAGAATTGGCAGTTGAAGTGAGGAAATATTTTAGAAACTGGAGCAAAAAGGACAAAAACGATAGAAAGCAGGAGACACATGATTTGAAAATTAAGAGGCTATATCACACAGACCAACACTGAAGTCCAATATTTGAATAATATGATTGAACAAAATAGAAAACAAAGAGAAGAAATAATCTATAAAGTAACTTAAGATAATTTCCGAGACTTAAAACTGAAAGAACCCACCCAGTATCCAGTAAGGTGAATGGGGACACATCAATACACATTATTTTGTAATTTTGAAACATTCAGGAAAAAGAGAACATTCTTCTGCTTTCTAATGATAAAAAAGAGGTCCAATAAAAATTCAATGATGGAATATTTTATGAATTCTCAATGACAGTACTATAAGGTAGAGGTAATTGGAATAATAGCTTCAAAATTCTGAAGGAAAACTACTTCAACCCACAATTTTATACCCAGACAAACTAGCATAATAAAGGTGAAGGTTTCCAGATAAAAACGATATCAAAAAATTTATCTGATGATGCATAAAAATTTGGGGGGTGGGGCTAACAACAGTCGCAATCACATATACTATCTACAGCTATGAACTCAGGTATTAATTAGAAAAAAGACATAAAATCATCTCTCCGGGGAGATATTCAGGTGAGAGGGAAAGAGGTAACTATTCTTAACTGTGCCAATGTGTAACTGATAAAAATATAAAAGCAAAATAAATAATTTTAAAAAGATATATTGATGTTACTGTTTTGAAGATTATAATTAAAGAGAAAAGTGTGATAGAACTTCTAAGATGCTTACGAAAACTAATGAAAAGTAGTGAAAGTGCAGAGACCCTTTTCAACCTCCTACTCCTTCACCAATACCTTGGTTTGCTCCTCTTGATGTAAGAAAGAATTTAAGAAGTGGAGACTTTGAAATTGAGGGGAAAATGCATCCCAGAAGAAGTGGCATGGATCTTTCTTAAATATAGACTTAGGAGATAGGAAGAACATTGAAGGAAGGATACTCAGTCTCCTTAACAGTGAGAGATGTAAGGATGTTCGGGAATTACCAAGCAGCCTCAATTATTCGGAAATTATCAGTGGCCCCCAAACTTGTGCATTGTTATAGTCACCCAGGGAGCTTTTAAAAATCCTCATGCCCATGACATACACCGTACTCATCATGGCAGAGTAAGAGTCAGGCATCTGTACTTTAAAAATAGCCCCAAGTCTGAGAACCAGTGGAGTACCCACTGCACTAATGGGGGAGACTGGGGGGGGGGCAAAATTGTGAAGAGTTGTCTTAGCTACTTAATCTGGTCTCTAGCGGGCAATGAGAAGTCTCTGAAGGCTTTTGTACTGGAAGTGACACAGCACATTTGGATTAGGGTTAATGCACGAAAGAAATCTGACAGAGGGAGAAGATTCTAGAAGCCAGGAGACCAGTGGCTAGATTGATAAACTAGTCCCTGACTCATGGTGATCAGGGTAGACCAGGACAAGGGCAGGGTTTTGGATCTTGGGGTGGTGCCCCCCACCCCATGTGTCTGGCGTGGTGGTCTTCCAGCAGGACATGAGAGCCACCAGGAGGCAGTATAGACGGAAGCGTGGCGCTGGGGAGAGCGCGGGCTTTCCTCTCTGGTTGGGTCCCCCTGTGGGTATAAAGGTCCTTGTTCCAGAGAAGCTGTGCCCACGGAACGGAGTGGTGGTGGTGGGGTGCACAGTCTCTTACTGGGGATGTAGGAGCCAGGGATCGTCCCAACTACCCCTCTTTTGGTCTTCACTGTCCTCAGGACGTGGAGGAGCAGGGCGAACCCCTCTTATGGTTCTAGTTTCTGCTTGGGGTGAGAGGTTTCCTCGACATGGACCCAGCCTCGAGCCTCGAGACACTCGAGACACTCGAGGCCCGGCTGCCTTCTTCCACCCTGACCCGGCACAGTGCCCAGAGCGAAGAGGCGACCTCACAGTGAGTACCTAGGTTCGCTGCAGGGCCGGAGGTATCCGCGAAGTGGGAGCGGAGGGGCCGCGCTTTGTTGCAGGGAGACCTGAAGGAAACAGGAACGCCACGCCAAGCCCTCAGCCGGTCGCGGTCCCGGTTTCCTGGGCCGCCGCGGGGGACATCCACGGCCGCCGCGACCCTTGGCCCGGGGCGTGCGCGCGCCTCGTGGGAGCCGTCTCGAAGCACCCATGTTCCCGAGGCGGCCTGGAGCCAGCCCATTGGAGCCCTCGTGTGCATGATGTGAGACACCGAAACGCCCCTTCCCAACACGGTGACAAACACCCCCTCCCACCCAGCGGCGACGAGCACGTGACAGTTTCCAGCTCTCGCAACTACGCTTAAACTTGGACTGGGTCTGCGGCTGCACTCGCCGGCGCCGAGGTTCGGCGCCCCCGTCCCGTTCGCCACGGCCGAGGAATCGAGCCACGGGGAGCAGGGGCTCCCGCGCGCGGCGGCAGCCGCGCCGCGCCGCCCCTGCCCCGGGCTCCGGCGCCCGGAGCCCTTGGGCTTCCGCCCCACCCGCCGCGCTCGCCCCCCGGGCAGCGGCTCCCGAAGCGGCGGCGGTCCCGGCGGGGGCCCTGCGGCCCCAGCCATGTGGGACGGGCGGTTAGCTAGGTGCGTAGCGGGCGAGGATCGCGGGGGCGCCTCCGGCCTGGTGGGCCTGAGCCCGCGCTCGGCGGGACGCGGCCGGAGGGGCCGGCGACCCCGAGAGGGTGGCCGGCGGGGCCCGCGGTCATCCTGGCGAGGCCTGCGCCCGTCCGCACGCAGACCCGGGCCTTTTGCGGGGGGTCGCGCGGGGGGGGGTCGGCGCGGGCTCCCGTCTCCGGGGACTAGGGCCCGCGTTGCGACAGGACTGCGGCGGCGCGCGGCCTGCCTGGCTCCATCCGGACATCGAACCTGCGCCCGCGGCCCCACGCCCACCTCCCCGGGAGCCGGGCGCCCGCACGTTCCGGCGAGCGGCGCGCCCGCGGAGTGGGGCCGATCGTGTGCGACCCAGCCGGGCTTCAAGGGCGGCTCTGCAGGGGGTAGGGGGAGCCACGGCCTCTAACCACAAGAAAGGCCGTCTCGCTGCCCGTCTGGCTGGGCTCGCCTCAATGGGGCAGCACGGCCCACTTCCTCGGATAGCCGAGCCCGGGGTCGGGGAACGTCAGGGACCGAGGCTGCCCGAATTCTCAGAAGCCCAAGGCTCTGCATGGGGCGTTTTCGTACGCGGACTCCGAGCTGTTGCCTGCGAGGCGCGCTCCGCCGCGCTCAGTTCCCCAACCCCCAGTCCCGCGCACGCACCCGCAAACCCAGCACAATTGGGCTGCGCTCGGCCATCTCTGCGCCCAGATGGGGGCGTCTCTGGGCGGTTGCAAGCTTCGGTGCTTCCTAGGGAATTGTGGGAGGTGTACAATTTGAAATACGAAGGAAACAATTCGAACCGGGCTTTGAGGGCTTCAGGTCCTTGAGCCACCCCCGCCCGGTTGCTGTTGTCCAACCCAAGGGACTTGGGACCACAGCACCGCTCGGGCCCTGCCGCTTAGCGTGGAGCTGTTTCTTTGGGAGGCCTTGTTGAGGCAAGGCTGTTACCAAAAGGCGCGGTGTTTTGCTGAGCGTCCTCCTCGGTGCTTTCTAGGAAGTCCTGACTTCTGCGGGGTGGAGGCTCGGGAGCGTGTTTAGGCTGCTTTCCAGTCAGATCACTTGTGTGGAATTGCAGCATGGGTTTTGAGTCCAAATATTTTTTGCTGATTCTTGCATCCTTTAATAGGGTCTAGATGTGTGATTGGTGTGTACGGGCTGCACTCCCAGAGTAGGTTCCCCTTGCTGTAGGCCTATGGATTATTAAGTCTTTTCTTGGACCTAGATCCACGGTAGGGACCTATGCCCACTCCCGTAGAGTGTAAAACTGCGTCAATACCTTCAGGGTAGTTATTTTCACTGCAAAGTGAGACACAATAATGCTTCTGTTTGATTTTTATAGCTTTTTCTTTGTACTGAGGGTTTAACCTAAGGCCTTTCCACCGAGCTACAACCTCAGCCCTTTTTATTTTTTGAGACAGGGTCTCACTAAAGTGGAAGCCTACTTCCTTTTTTCCCCTCCATTTTTTTTTTTTTTTTTTTTTTTAAGGAAAAGGTAAGGAGAGCGATCCAAGGCTGCCACAGATTTTGGGTTCATAGCTTCTAAAGGGGATTCTTTAGGTCTTTGTTTAGAATTTCCCAGCTGCAGCATCAAAAGCTGGAGCACAGTCATTTTACAGATGAAGCTGAGGTTTAGGAAAGGCCATCGCTTGTTAGTTCTTACCAGCTAGTTAGTGATGGAGCTGGGATTGAGTACTCCTCTCCTGACTTCCCAACCCATGGCAAAGAGAGACTTTGCCTTCATAGAACTCTTCACTGGTGAGTTCTATTTTTTTTTTTTTTTAACCTGTGGTTGCTACCAAAGACCCATTTCTGTGGTATACCGTTTTATTTTATCTTTGCTTTTTGGGATGAAGATTGTTTTACTAACTGAAGCAGAGCTTGCAGGCCCAGTGTTTGAAGAAAGGTAAAGTGATCCTGAGGACAAATTAGTAAGAACTGAAGTGGAGATTAGAATGAGGGATTCTGGCAGTTGTTTTTATTAACCTTGAAGAATGAACTCTCCAGATGGGGAAGTGGAGCTGGCAAGTCAGAGCTCTGCCCTCAGAATGACCATAGACTCACGGCTTTTGTAACAAATTTCCTTGGACTCCAACCTGAGGTTCTCAAGGCCATAAACACTTTTTTTTTTTTTTTTAAGAAATCTTTACAAGAACAGAGAAATTTGGTGGGAAGTGGGCAGTCTCCTTAGCAAAGATGACACTAATTTACCACAGAGATTGATGGCAGAGGCAGTGGTGGGGAGAACAATTAAATTTAAACTTTAAAAAAGCTGTTGAACCAGGCCAATGGGCATCTCTGGAACAACAGCAACAACAAAAAGCTGTCATAGCACTGAGCCCGAGAGTAGTGTTCCTTCTTTGTTTAGTGAGGTTGTTCATTTGTTCTGACTAGACATTTTTCTTGGTCTCAAAAATGTCTGATGGGGCATTTTTCTTTTATAAGAATTACCATATGTCCTTGCTTTTGTTGAAAATCTAGAAGGGTGGATTTGCTTTACTTATGATCCCCTGGCCTCATTTTGATAATTATTATACGCTGGTTTAATCATTTCTGTTTTTTACCTGGATGTTGAGTCTCAACATAAATGCCCACCTTGTGCTCACAGTCTGCTTGTCTGAACTCCCATGAGCCTGGTGGGCTGATGGGACTCCCTGGGTGTCTTTTGGGGACAAACTAGATCTGACTTTAACTCTGTCTTTGAAGGTCTAGTGACATTTGGATTGGGGTATTATTTTTTGAACACTGGATCTTCCTGTCAATAGAGGCAGCACTTGGAAAGGGGGAAGAATTGCTAGTCCTGAAAAACAGTGATGATATATTAGAAGAAACTGCGCTAACAGTGCACAACACAGAAAGTAAAGAGAATCCCAGTGCCATGCCGGGAAAACTCGATTCACTGTGAGAAACATGCTGAGAGAGCAGTGGTCAACTGGGAAGTCATCCTTCGTGTCCAGCTGTGGCCTCCAGGGCTGTTTCCTTTGGTCAGCCCTAGACCAGCTCATTTTCTGCCTGGGGGGGCGGCAAAAAAATTGTTCATTGCCAGGACTTGTTGAAATCTCAACACATTGGCCAGTTACCAAGTATCCTTATAACCTGGCCCCTAGATCTTTTCTTTGATGTTTTTTCCTCTTATACTCATATCTTTTTTTTTTTTTTTTTGATACCGGGAATTAAACTCAGGACCTTGTGCTTGCCAGGCAGGCGCTTGTGCCGCTGAGCTATATCCCCAGCCTTCTCATATCTTTATGATTTTTGTTTTTTCCGATTAGTGGTGTTCCTTGGATATATTTGAGGGCACTGCATTGGGCCAAAGTGGGTATAAAAATATAAGACCTAGGCTCTGCTAATGGTGATAGAACAGAGTTAATGCCACGTGGAGCTGTGAGAATGGATTAATGGAGAGGTAGGCAGCACTGAAAGAAGAGTTTCTAACTCCTGAATCCTTCCTTGGGACATAAGGGAGGTCAGTTTTAAGCTATATCAAGATAGATGAAGAAAACTTCAAGCAGATAGAATGAGAGGTGCTAAGAGAAGAGAGGGACATCTTAGATGAGAGAGGCAGCTTTTTAAGAATAATGGTGAACAAAAGGGCTTATGCTGTAAGCATCACTATAGTAATAATAGTTTCTCCTGTGCCAGGGTCTATGTAAAGTGTGACTCATGTATTCTTTAAATCCCATGGAACGCTAAGAGCAATCTCCATTTTATAGATCATAACCTGTACCAGAATGTGAGCTTCTTGAGGGCAGTAACTTTTTTTTTTTTGGTTAGTCTTTCTTATTCACAATTCCAAGCATCCAGAAGAGTGCTTTAGGAACACACTGGACATTCTGTTACTATTTTCTGTCTGAGGTGAGACCAGTCTAGTCATACAAGGCAGTAACGTTCCTGTTTTCCAGTAAGGAAATGGAGGCGTGGAGGTAAGTGAATCGGTGCCTGGTATCAGGCTTAGAAGAGGTAAAAGTTGGATTTAACTCCAAGTTTCTATATTTTTTTCTTCTGTGAGGAAGACGCTTGTATCTTTATATTGATTTTCTTTCTGGTGTTAGCTCTGTTACATTACAGTACAAAACTTGCCAGTGGGAGAGAGCAAGATGAATTTGGGGGCATGTGAATACAACATGGTGGGCACACAGTGTTAGAGAATGCCAGAAAGATAAGATGAGGTGTGCGTGTCCGGGTGTGTGTGTAATTTAGTATGGGACACTAAGCTATGTGGGGTTTATTCTAAGTGAGGTTAGGAGGAGCCATGGAAAGTGCATGTATGCATGTGTATGTACAGTTGTATTTTTTATCTATAAGGTAACTGTGGAGGGGGGAATGTGGGTGAACACACTGTAGCCTGGCCAAAGTCCAGAACTAGGGCTAGAACTCAGGTCTTCGCAACACTGCTAAGGGACCACCTTTGAACTGTTACTCTAGGGTGGGGCTGTTTTAGGAGGAGCGCCTGGTCCCCTCTGGACCCTCTCCATGGGGTAGTGGATGGTGTTTTAGTTTCTGCTCTGAGTTGATTCCCTCTTCATAGTGAGAAGGAAGTAAATTGCTGTGGCCTTGGGGATGGGAGATAGAATGGAGACTGTTAATTGGCGTTTAACAAATTTCTGAGAGTAGGGTCCTTAGGCAGGCAATTTTGTGACTGGGAGGGTAGTAGAGGGTATTACTTCTGCAAATGGAGATAGGTAAGCTGTCAGTAAGTGATAGTCATCTGGAACCATCCTCACATATGTAGTGTGTCCCTAACGAAAACATTATCAAGTACACAGCTGCTACAGAGGGGCTCAGGAGGGATCTGAGGGAAGGGATGACTCACCTCCTATTGTCGAAACTCAGGTTCTCCTTTGAATGAGAAAGCATCTTTTTCACGGACTGTGCCGAGTGCGTTGTGTCCTGTGGCTTCTCCTAACTTGACAGGCATCTGCCCCTCCCCAGTTCTCTGAGGAAAAGCAGAAGCCTAGATGAGAATAGGGTAGTTATTCATCAGCCTGGATTTAGCACAAATACCTGAGTCAAGACTTATGAGTACACCGTGGGTGGCCGCTGCTTAGCTTCTTCCTTTGTCTTGAGTGTGTGGAATGCTAACTTTTCAGTTATTTTTCTGGTCGGCTTTTGCAGGAATTTGGTTTTAATTTCAAAGGCCATCCTTTATGTTTTCCCTGTATCTCTCTTTCCATATTTTCCCAAAGGGTGAGTCACCCTCACCCTTTGTGAACATCATTTCTCCCTGGGATTGTGAACACAGCTTTTTGTTTTAGATTTGGATTTGTGCCTTTCTTGGAGAAGTCCCTTTACCTGTGTAATGCTCTTTTCTGGCCTGTAAAATTGGAATAATCAGCCAGGTGTGGTGGCACATGCCTATAATCCCAGCACTCTAGGATGCTGAGGTAGTTCAAGTTCAATTTGGGCATCTCAGCAACTAACCTTGTCTCCCAAATAACAATAAAGGGGTTGGGGATATAGCTCTATGTGGAGGCCTTGGGTTCACTTCCCAGTGTGTGCCTGTTCCTGTCTCTCTCACTCTGTCTCCCGACACACAGAATAATCCTACTTCTCTTTTATTATGTATTAGGGATGTTCAGTGAGAAAATTCCTGAGAAGGGTTTAGCATGAGGTCTGTCACATAGTAAGTGCTCAGTACATTTTACCTGTTAATGTGCAGCTGCCTTGCATTGCTCTCATTCAGACAGACATATGAGAAAACACTGAGGGGGTGTTGTGGGCTACAGAGCTACAGAGGCCTCTGTCGGGCCTCCTTTTTGGAGGTAAGTTGAACCAGGAATTAAAATTAATCCATCTTTGCTCTTTAGTGATATTTCTTGATCATCTTTCAGGGGTCTGACTTGGTTTTGGGGTTGAAATAGTCTAGATATTACCCCAGACTAAAATTTTACATAAGGGTCTTTGTTGGTCCTTTCTTAAACATTTCTGTCTTTAGTTTGAATTTACATTTTTTCTTTTCTTTGGAGTTAAAATACTATTTTTTATGCAATTATGGGGATAGTAGGTGGTACTTATTTTTTTTTAATTCTTCCTTGGCAAAACAAAGAGTTGGCAATTTTATTTTAAATTCCCTTCTATTTCTTTGTGTGTGTGTGTGTGTGTGTGCGTGTATGTGTGCAAGCACCCATGTGCATGCGTGTGCAGATGTTATTGTTTGCTAATTCTAAAGATCGTAAGAGCTGCTGTTCTACAGGATTATTCTTTGCTTTTAACAGTTTTGAATTTCCAGGACCAATTGCAGAGTAGTATATGTAGCTTTGTGTGCTGACCATTAAGTTCGGAACAAGCATTTATTTATTCATAGACAGCTTTCTCCTTTTCCCCCCAAGTAGCCCACGGCTTTGGTGATTTTATTTTGGTTGGATTTACCTATTTCTGGTTTGCTCTTTGTGTGGATGGCTTTTATTTAGTTTGAATCTTTATCCAGAGGATCAGCTGACAATTCAGTATGTTTTGGCTTTCCAGGAAATGGCCCCAAATCCCATATTCCCAGTGAAATCATCTAATTTAAATTACCCTCTCCCCACCTTTCTTCCTTTCCCATCCCTCCAGTCTGTCTGTCTCTGGGAAGTAAAGAAGTGCGCAGAGGATTATTTATTTATTTAACAATGTTGAGCCCTTGAGTTGCAGAAATAAGAAAAATTAAGATTTAGTTTTTGCCCTCAGAGGTCATGCTGCTGGGGAAAGCATTTAAACAAATAAGTATCAGCGCAGAGCTGGTGAGACATAGTACAGCACCTAAGACTGAGGCAGAAGCAGTGCACGTCAAGGGAAGGAGTGGCAAGTCGCCCCGAGGGTCTTGCTGAGGTGCTCAGGGCAGCAGCAGTGCCTGGGCTAGAGAAGGGCCCAGAAAACCAAAGCTGATCCGCGTGGAAACCTCGCATAAGAGGCAGGCAGTGGGGTCTGGGTGATGTGGAGGCTTTTTCCCTTTGGTATTGATGGGTAGATTACACCCAGGGCCTGCTAACTGAATTGCCTCCCCCACCCTGAGACGTGATTTTTCTCAGTTGCCCAGGCTGGGCTCAGATTTGTGATCTTCTTGCCTCAGCATCCCAGAATGCTAGGATTGCAAGCACAGCTGGCTTCCCGGAGACCTTTTAAACCCGAATGTAGTACAAATTCTGATGGATCCGGGGCCAATCTCACTGACGGGAGATGGGTGAAGCTGGCGCAAGCAGTGCAGTGGAAAGGCTGATATTTCGTTAAAGAATGCTGGTGAGGAAGGGATCTCTGGAGGGAGCATGTGAACCCAACTCGCGGACAGTTGTTCTGGGGCCGGAATACTTCTTAGGGGAGGTAAAGCTGAGGTGAACTGGGGATCAGTCGACCTTTCATCTTCGGCTTCTTATTTCCTGGTAAAGGCATTCTGGACACTTGTGCTGCATGCACAGGTTGAGTTTTGGCCCAAGTCCTTGTTACCATAGAAACCAGAAATGGCACATAGGATTTGTTTGGGGCATAAATGTGTGGTTTTCTGGAATGAACATTGTGCAAAGGATTGTGAAGGAAGAGATGATGTGACCAGACAAGTCTAGGATAGGGTGGAGGTAGGCTTCTCCTGATATAGATGCTTGTCTAATGTGAAGTTGTAGAGAGAAAAGAAATAGGCAAGACCCTCTCACTTGCTTCCTTCCTTTCTAATGAATGAAAGAAAACAAATTCAAAGTACTTAGACAAAAAGAGAAAAGTTCTGGAAGGCTGTGGTTGTCTTAGAAACTAGGAATGTGGCCCCTGGACCTCAGGCGCAATGGAATATGTAATTGTGGAGGCTCCTTTCTCCTCACCCTCTTAGGTGTAGGCATCATATTCTCTCAGCCCCAGGTTGGCTTGTCAGTTTGGGAGCTAATGCTGCCCCTCTCTGAAGCTTCCTACCCCAACTTCTGCTACCAGATGACTCTTCTTCCCAGGGTTTCAGTTCAAAAACTCCTGGACTAGGGCTCTAGGCCTGTGCATAGAGAGCGCAGAAGGCCCTGGGGCTTGCCTCTGCACTTCGGCCTTCTCCTGAAGAGTCCTCAGTAGTGAGCTGAGCAGCCAAACCGCAGCAGGCCTACCATGGTGACGCTGTCTTTCAGTGGAAAAGGGTTTCTTAGGGCCTATGAGCTGAAGTCCTTCTTCCCCAAGGAACAACCACAGTAGAAAAAGACCTGGGGCCATTTTCAGACATTCCAGTGCTAACCTTTCCCACCTCTTATCCACCTCTCCTCCTTACAGCCTTGCTTGTCCTGGGAGGTGGGGCAAGCCCTCGAGCTTCACGAATTTTCTCAGCAGCAGCCGAACTGACTGGTAATTTCAGGGAACCCTTCTGGAAAGTAGGCAAATACTAGGGCTGTGTTTTCACCAAATATTTTCTCTTTGCTGGGTACACAAAGCAAAGGTTCTGTAAATGTTGCAGGAATGATGCTCAAATAACAAGGAATGATTTCCACAGCCCTGTGCTAATAACTAGAACCACCACAGACCAAAGACAAGACTTGGGTTCTAGTCCTGGCTTTTTGGCCTGTCCACGGGGTGGGGAATAAGGTGCTACGGTGGAGATCAGGAAGTGAGTGTGGGTTTCAGGTCTGGTACTTATTACTGGAGACGCTTCCTCCGGCTCTTAAATCTTCAAGCCTTGCATTACGTGGTCTAGAAATTGTAGTCTAATCACCTCAGTTTATTAAACACTTTGTATTTATATGATTTAGTGAATATGTTCAGTGAGGTATTGTTTTGGTTTCTTATGGCTGCATTAACAAATTACAACAAACTAGGTGACTTAGACATTTATTATTTCATAGCTCAGGAGCATTCTTCTCATTTCCATATCTGTTATCCAAAGGTCATCACTTTCATTAATTTCTTAATTATCCTGCCAGGAATTCTTTCAAAAGATCAGGAGTATACCATATTACCCCTCTCCCCCATGCTTAAACTCTCCAGCTTGTTCTCCAAGTTGGTCTCCAGTGTGCCTTACTTTCATTGAAGATTTTGACATTTTTTCTGTTTATATAGATTTACCACATAATTTTTAAACTCTTTCGGCTTCTGTTCTAAGCTGTACCACTCTTGATGTAGACTTCTCCAGTCGTTGGACTTTTGGATGTGTATCTTTTTGCTTATGCAAAGGACTAGGCAGTGAGCATCATCATGTACTTGAATAAAGTATGTTTGTAGATAAATTCCCAGCAGGTAAATAGCTATGTCAAGTTTATACTTATACAGACAGATGCTATGTCACTTTATCCCACTGTCAGCAGTATGTGAGAATGATTCTACCCCTTATCTTAGTGACATAGGGTATTATGAAATTATTTTCAAGGCCTTTTGATTTCAAGGCTTGTAGTTTTCATGGATCGATGTCTGCTACTTTCTGTATGGTTTCTCTTCGTCTTGTTAGAATGGCCCGCACAAATATGATTACTTACCTTTTTTTCTTTTTCTGCAGTGCTGGGAACTGCACCAAGGGCCTTGTGTGCACTAGGCAAGGGTGACTGAGCTCCATTCCCAACCCTTGTTATTTACTTGGAGACAAGTTCTCACTAAAATTGCCTAGGCTGTCAATTTAATTCTCCTGCCTGAGTGGCTGAGCATACAGGTGTGTGACACTGTACCACACTACATTTTTTCACTGCACGTAAACTTAAAATTTATGTAATTTAAGAATCTGCAATATAAAAGGTTATGAAGAAAAGTTTCTTCCATCCTCTGCCCCATCCCCAATAAAGATAATTTTACGTCTGGTGGTTCTTTCTGGGGATTTTTTTTATGTTTATCTGAGCAGATAGAAGTATATAAACATATTTAGCCTTTCTTATTTATTTATTATTACAAAAAAGGAGCATAATATACACAGTGTTCTAAATCAATACATTTTTCAAATAGATTTTGGAGATTATCCCAGATTAGTACATTCTTTTTTAAAAAATATGTGTATCATATCTTGTAGTGGGAGGGCTATACTTCAAAGCAGTTTCTTCTTGGTGGGTATTAAGATGGGTTCCAGATCAAGGGCCATATGTACGTGGAACTTTGTTAGATATCAGCAAATTTCTGCTTAGTATTTGAAGATGACTAAGATTTGTACCATTTTCCCTGAGTGCCTTTTGCTTTGTTTTTTCCTCAATGCTTTTTAAAAAATAGATACTTGCTTGTGCAATGAAACAATGTAAGTCTACCTGGTCAGTGAATTTTGGCGAGTGTATACATGTGTGGCCAAGAGCAATGGCCAGAATACTGAATGGAACAATTCCACTGCCTAACGAAGCTCACTCATGCTTCTTTCAGTCTAAACACCTCTCTTCCTAGGCAACCACAATTTATGATTTCTTAAATTTGCCCATACTAGAACTTTATCTAAGTCAATTCACATAGTGTATGCTTTTTTGAGTCTGGCTTCTTTTGCACAATATATCTGGATATTGTTTTGTTCTATTGATGTGTGTATTCTCACATTGTAGAACCACACTTTATATTATGTAAGTTTTGGGATCGGGCTATGCTCAGTGGTAGAGCTTTCAATTCCTAGCACCACAAAAGAATTGTATGTTTAAATACATTTAAAATATTAGAGAATATTCTCTCTTGCTTGATACTTTTCTTTTTATTAAAAGTATTTTGGCTCTTCTGTTTTGTTTATTCTTGTCAATGAACTTGAGAGTTTTTTAATTTGTTTAAACTCTTTTTTTTTTTTTTTTTGCGGTACTGGGGATTGAACTCAGGACCCTGCGCTTGCTAGGCAAGCACTTATTCCACTGAGCTATATCCCCAGCTAAACTCTTTTTTTGAGACAGGGTCCTGCTGTGTGGTTTAGGCAGGCCTTGAGCTCACTTTGTAGCCCAGGCTGTTCTTTCTTTCTTTATTTATTTATTTTTTGCGGTACTGGGAATCTAACTCAGGACCCTGCGCTTGCTAGGCAAGCGCTTATTCCACTGAGCTATATCCCCAGCCCTCCAGGCTGTTCTTAAACTTACAACAATCCTCCTGCCTCAGCCTTCAAAGTGCTAGGCTTAGAGGAGTGTGCCACCATGCCTGGCAAAAAGCTCTTGTTTTTAATTGAGTTTTACTTTTTTTTTCTTTGTACTGGGAATCAAACTCAGTACCTTGTGCTTGCCAGGCAGGTGCTTGTGCCGCTGAGCTATATCCCCAGCTTCTTGTTTTTAGTTGCAATTTTATTGAAAGTGTACATTCATTAGTAGGGGAAGATTTGACATTTTATAATGGTGAAATTTCCCAAATATAAACATGTTGGATATTGTTAAAATTTAAGGCAATGCTTTTTGAGTGAAGTTTTGTTTTTTCCTACAAGTAAGTCTTGTAAACTTAATGGTATTTATGGATATTTTATAAAGAGCCTTTTAAATATGCTCTTATAAAAATGATATGTATTCATTTCTTAATAAAAGTTTTCTTATTACTGTAGTTTTTCTTTGGAGATCTGTGCTTATTTCTTCAGGATAGACAGATAAAAGTTGTCTTAGGCCTATGTTAATTTAAGCCTATAAACATCAAATCACAAAGCAGCGTCAGAGTAATGAACCCACGTAAGAACCTGCTTCTACTCTTCTCACACAGTGAACCGTTCTGTTTGTAATCTAAAGTGTAATGGAAAATATAGTTTGAAATATTTGGTCAAGGGAAAAAAGTGAGTCAGTTGGAGGTGAGTCAAGACCTAATGTGAATATCAGGGTAAATTTAGGGCTTTAAAGTTGGCTGTAATGAAAATTTTAGACAGCTAGTCAAACAGGGCCAAAACTGGTAGAATACAATAAATAGGCCTATTCTCATTTCAAAAAAAAGTTTCATGAAATTGACTCAGAAAATTTTCTTCATGCTTGCTTTGAAAGATCAAAATAGCAGTTTTATTTGGCTATAACTTGCTTTTATAGCTTTTAACCCCGTTTTTAAGTGGGAGAGAAACTTAAAATTCTGCATATAGGAATCTACAGAGCAGTAATCTGGTTTCTAGTTGTAATAGTGTGGGCACTAAATGGGATGCTGAGAGGAATGTGGGCTGAGTTTACTCAGCACAACCTGTATCTCTATATTCTATGCCAAAATATGATGCATAAATAATTCCACCACAGTGTCGGTCATGATTTTGGGTGGTATTCATATTTATGCATAAACACTGGTCAGGATGGAAAGACAGCATGGTGTTCAGTGATGGCAACAGAATAGCGTGGGGGGCCTAGAAACACTCAGCTTCACGGCTGTGCGTTGCACACCGAGACTCCAGGAAGCAGCCCTCTTGTCTGTTGTGCTCATCCACAAGGGATTGAAGGCTACTTTCTCCACCGAGTAGCAAAAGAACATTTCAGGTGTACCTGGGTGTTATTTGACCGATAACCACAAGCTCCAGTACAATTTTCTGCAGTGGTAGAGATAGAATGGGCAGCACTGTCCAAACTGGTAGCCAGCAGCCACATGTAGTGATGGAGCACCTAACATGTGTCTAGAGTAACTGAGGAATTGAGGCTTTAGTTGTATTTTTTGTTCATTTAAATTAAAATGTCAACATATGCATCGGCTAGTGGCTACCATATTGGACAGAATCCTAGATAGAATAGCAACAGAATCATATGGAAGCCGGACAGAATAGTAATAGGAGAGGTAAAACATCATGCTTTTGGCTCTAGTAGAAAACCGAATTTAAGCATATTTATGGGCATTTTGTTTGTTTGGCGAATCCAGCAGTCCCTGTAAACCTTTTTCCTGGCTGCTCACCGTTATAAAGACAGATTCCTATTTCTGAACAGTGAAACATACAATGTTCATTTGGGAGCTTTGGGGAAATTCTCTTTTTTTAATAAAAGAATTGAGAGGTGGCAGGGAGCCTTTTCCTGGCTTGAAGGAGTTTTGAGAAGACAAGCGTGAGGGCAAAATCCAGTGTAGTTAGGATCCTGTCACAGAGGGGTGAAGAGGTATCCTCTTACCCCATGACTTCTGATTGTGAGAGAAAACTGTCCCTTCTGGTTCAAGCCACTGACACATATTCTGTTGGTGGCAGCCAGATGCTTCCTGTGATGTACTCACACAATAGAATTCCAGAGATAGGGCAACCTTCAGAATTTTCTCAGATCAGTGGCTTCCACCACCTTTCCTGTGATTCTTTGGGCTCTGTCCTACTCCTTTGAGTGTTGGCTTTATTCTTAAGGTGAAGTTTAGAGCTGTGCGTCTGTGCGTCTCAAAGTCAAGGGTCACAATCTTGCTTCCATATTGGACAGTGCCTCAGTAATGGAGCCTCTTCTGGAAGCTTATTCAGAAAAGTGGTAAAACATTTCCCTACAGTCCTTCAGCAAGCATCTAATTAAGTTTAAGGGACAAAACTGTGCCCTACATTCACTATTGAACCAGTCCCTGGCAGGAGGATTGCATTGTTCATCAAACCCAAAGAAAATTGGGATTCAGTTAGCCAAGGGAGGCTACTTTCTAGGGGCCAAGAATGGTTCTTTATAGCTAAATGGGTTTAATTTCAGAACTTCCATAGTAATAAATATCATTAGTTGTTATCAGGATTAACTTTCAAGTTTCTACCTTAAACGTTTAACCTGTTTTTAGTTTTTATTGCATTTCCTGGTACCATGTTATCACTAGAATCTAATGAAATCTCCCCAGGCACTTATTGACAATTAGTGTTTTTAGAATAATTTTATTTCCTGAGCTTATGATAGTTTGTGTGCTGTGTAGCTGAATGATGGATGTCTGGTGTCTAGGTCAGGGTCCACTGTTCTCCCAGCTGTCTAGTAGTGATAATATCTTTTTAGAAAACAAACTACACCGTGTCTCATAAATTGTTATCTACTGGTTACTTATTAAAAACAACACTACTCTATGATTGGGTAAATTTGGAACTTCACAAAAGAGGACTTTCATATGGCCAACAAATTTGTTAAAGAGGCACACAACATTATACGTCATCAGGAAAGTGCTAATTAAAACCATAGTGAGATACAGTGCCTAAAATTAAAGACACTGATAATACCTCACTTGAAAAGTGTTAGCAGTTTATGCTACAGCACAGTACAAATTGATTCACCACTTAGAAAACTGGCAGAATCTACTAAAACTGAACAGTACCTCCTTCTTGTGACCTAGTGATTCTACATCTACTCCGGGGAATGTATCCAAAAGAAATGCAGATGTTGCTAACTGAAGAATATAAGCAAAAATGTTTATAACAACTTCATTCATAGTTATCCCAAATGCATTCAAAGTACTCATCGACAGAATGACAAATTGTGGTGTATTCATATAATCTAACACTATCCCATAGTAAAAGAAAGGACCTACTGATACCTGCAACAGTATAGGTGAGTTTCACAGATGTTTCAGGAAAGAAACTTACCAGAGAGAGAACCTACTGTGTAAAACATATCTATGTTTCAGAGGTTAGAGTAGTGGTAGAGGGGCTGGGGATATAGCTCAGTGGAATAAGCACCTGCCTAGCAAGCTCAGGGTCCTGAGTTCAATCCCCAGTACCGCCAAGAAAAAAAAAAAGAAAAAATAGAGTAGTGGTAGAGGTGGGTTTAGATTAGAAGTAGGCAGGAATGAATCTTTTAGGGGCCTGGAAAAGTTCAAATAGGAGTCTGGGTGGGAGTTATGTAGATATAAAAAATAATGAACCAAACACTTCAGATTAATGTATATTATACATATTATTGTTTTAACTCAGTAACCATGTTTAAAAAAATGAGCCTGTTTAAGATAATAGAATATTTTCCAGGTCCAGGGATAGAGCTCAGTGGTATAAGCGCCTGCCTGGCAAGTGCAAGGTCCTGAGTTCGATTCCTGGTACCAAAAGACAAAATGAAACCAAAAAACCCAAAACATAATAGAATATTTTCCATTGCTGTTGCATGGTAATTGTTTCTTTTTTTAATTTTTTAAACATAGCATTATTTATATCTTTTATTTTCCTCAACTTTATATTTTTTATTTGTACATATTTGCCATACACAATGATTACATTCATCATAGGGAATTTATACCTGTAAATAATATATCTTGATTCTTCTATTTTTCCCATGTCCCTCCCCTCCCTTCAACACTTCTTTCCCTCCCTATTTATAAAACATTTATTCCCACTTTTTTCCTTCTATTCTGTTGTGTATTCCTTTCCCCTTTCTTCCCTTTCTCCTACCCTCTCTCTTGTTCTCCTTCCCATTGAACATGTTCTTCCTGCTTCCTCCCAGTATCTATCCTCTCATTATGCTCCTTGTTTACTCTTTGGGTTTCTTACATAGGAAAACAGTATGATATTTAAACTTGTGTGTCTGATTTATTTCACGTAAGATTGTGATCTTGAGGTGCATCCATTTTTCTACAAGTGACTCAAGTTTATCCTTCTTTATGGCAGAGTAGTACCCCGTTGTTTCATGGTAATTGTTGATGTGTGTTGTGTGACAATTTGACTATGATCCTAAGTACCTTTATTGCATAATGTGTTTATCTTTATGGTCATAGAGATCATACTTTGAGTACTGAAAACTACCTGCAGCTGATCCCTGCTAGGGCGTGAGTTTTAATTGCTGTCTTGTCAGTAGAGCCAGGACCTTAGCACAGAATATATTTTGCACATGTTTGTAGTATGTGATGATCATGTTTCTTGTAGGCACTTGATACATGTACACAATACATCACAATTCTGTTTTTTAAAAAAAATTCTACCCCCACCCACGTCTCTTGGACCCCTTCCTATAGGCTAAAGATCTATCTTGTACCTTCCTACTGGCTTTCATTTTGCTCTTTATTTATATTTTGGGTTTCTCATATAAGGGACACCATGAAATACTTAAGCTTATATGTTTGATTTATTTCAGCTGCCTTTATGTTCTCAAAGTGCATCCACTTCCCTACAAATGACAAGTTTATCATTCTTAATGGCAGAGTAGCACTCCACTGTGTATAAATACCACTTTTTATCGATTTATCTGTTGATGGACATATAGGCCACATTCGTGACTTGCTTACTGTGAGTTACACTGCTGTAAACATGGCTATGTATGTATCACTGCAGTATGATGTCTTTAACTGTTTCAGAGTTACACCTAGATGAGGACAGGTGGGCAGAGTTGGCAGGCTTGCTCTAATTCCTGTTTCCTTTCTCATATGGAAAAGTTGTATTTCTAGTTTTTCTTCAACTCTTTTTTAAAAAAAAAACCCTTTTCTTCCTTCCCTCACCCCTTCCTCCATCTCTTGTTCCCTTTCCCTTCTGAAAAAGGTTGACCTACTTTTTATTACCTGTGTTCTATATGTTGGGTTTTTTAGATAAGTGAAAACATGTGATATTTAAACATGTATGTTGGATTTATTTCACTGAACACTACTGTCTTAATGTGCATCCATTTACTTACAAGTGCCTCCAGTTTATCATTTTTTACAGCAGAGTGATATTGCATTTATATATAAATAGCATGTCTTCTCTACCCTTTAATAATCTATTGATAGGCATATAGGCTGTTTGAAAGATTTGGATATTATGTTGAGAGATTCTTTTTTGTTTTGGTGCTAGGAATTGAACTCACAACCTCATACCGGCCAGGCAGGTGCTGCGCTGCTGCCCTGTGTGCCTGGCTCCTCTTTCCTTCTCCTCCTTCTCCTCCTCTTCTTCCTCCCTTTTTTTTAAAGACAGGGTTTCACTATGTAGCCGAGGCTGGCCTTGAACTCATGGCTGTCCTCTTGCCTCAGCTTCTTGAGTACTGGGATTACAGGCAATTTAGCTATTATGAATTGTGCTGCTACAAACATGGCAATTTGTGTATCACTATAATATGATGTCTTTAACTTTTGGAAAGATACCTAGAAGAATAGCTGGGTCAAATGACATTTCTAGTTTTAGTTTTTGGGGAATATCTATACTGATCTCCATAGTAGTTAATTCACATTCCCACCAACAAGATGGAAGGGTCACTTTCCCCACAGGTTCGCAAGCATTTGTTGTTACTTGATTTCTTTCTTTCTTTCTTTCTTTCTTTCTTTCTTTCTTTCTTTCTTTCTTTCTTTCTTTCTTTTTGTTTTTTGTTGTTACTTGATTTCTTGATGATACCTATTCTTTCTGGAGTAAGATGGGACCTCAGTGTTTTAATTTGCATGTCTGTAATGGCCCATGAAGTTGAACATTTTTTCATGTATTTATTGGCTATTTGTACTTCTTTTGAGAAATGTCTGTTCATTTAGAGTGCCCATTTTTTAACTGAGTCATTTATTTTGGGAGTCTTAAGTTTTTTGAGTTCTTTATGTATTCTAGATATCAGTCCTCTGAGGAATAATTGGCAGTTTTTGTCTATTCACTCTGTTGGTTGTTTCTTTTGCTGTGCAGAAGTTTTGTAATTTCATATGATTGTCAATTTTGGGCATTATTTATTGTGAAATTGGGTTTTCGTTCAGAAAGTCCTTACCTATACCTATGTCTTCAAGAGTTTTACCCATTTTGTCTTCCAGCAGATTGTTTCTCCTTTGGCCCATTTTGATCTTAGCTTAGTGCGTGGTGAGAGATACGGGTCTAGGACTTCTTTTTTAGAGCAAAGAGTGGCTTTTTGGCTGCAGCCTCCTTTCCCCATATCTGCTGCTGTTTGCTAAAACTCTGTAAAGGGTTTATGATACCATATTTTGTTCACAGCATATATTTTCCTACACATCCTGGGTATAGTCACAAATGATCCATTCTCAGGCTTTTGTATATTTCTCAACTTTGTGTACTCCGTAGAGCAAATATTTCACCCATTAGGGTCAGTGCGATCAGAATAATTATTCTCAGGGGGCTAAATTCTGTGTGTGCGTGTGTATGTAAAACAAACTTGAATATTTACATTTATATTCAAAACCATAGCTCCTCTTTCTGTAACTCTGAGTAAAGTTTCCCTAAAGGCCTTTGAGTTAATTTTTGCTGCCTTCCACTCTCGCTCCTATGAAGTTCATCAGCAGCTCTTACTGGCTGTACCTCCAGAATTCATTTTACACTGGCCCATTCTTGTGTATCCTGCCTTCTGCCAAGATGATCTAGGATTTTCCCTTAGATTTTATTAATCCCAGATTAAATTCTTCTGGAACTGTACTGTCCAGTGTGGTAGCCCCTAAATAAAGGTGGCTATACCCATATTAAAGTCGTAATGAATAGCGTTGCTTTCCTATTTGTGCTTCAGATGAATCCCATGCCCTGATGATGACCTTCGGGATCTAAGGTCCCCCATCATTGATCTTGCAGCTGTTACCCACTCCTTCCGCTTCACTTCTATATCCTACTCACCTAGCACTTACAGTTTTTTAAACCTGGCACTTCTTCAACTGTGAAACTCAGAGCTTTTGCATATACCATTTCTCAGGCTTGGATACTTACTTCCTCTGTTCACTGGGCTAGCTATCCTTTTTTGAAGCTTGCCTGTAAAGGCCAGTTCGGAGTGAGACTTGCTTTGACCCTCTACAATTTTTTTTAGACAGGGTGTTGCTTTGTAGTTCAGGCTGGCCTTGAATTCAGTATGTAGTCCAGTCTAGCCTCAAACTCCTGGCAATCCTCCTGCCTCAGCCTCCTGAGTGCTGGGATTATAGGCGTGCGCCACCATCCCCAGCTGACTCTCTACAACCTAAACTGTATATTTTTTTGTTACATGCTTTCTTATACCCTCTCTAACAGACAGTAAACTTCTGGGTGGTGGGAATAGTGGCTGTGCTTTTACCATCAGACTCCTGACTGCCCAGCATACTGTCTAGCGTGTGGAAAATGTTATGTAAATATTAAGATTGGAATGTTCTAAAAATCACAGATCCTCATGGAAGGCACATAGGTGTTGAGTGAATGTGTGAAGCTTCACTAGAGGAAGTATGGTTTCAAAAGTAATGAAAGGACTATGGATATTAGGGAGGTAGTTATTTATGACATTTACTTTTTTCTGGGACTATAACTTTCAGTATATAAATTTTACAAAGGCAGTTCAGAGCTGGACTAGTTGACTGCTGTTTACAGTACCATCTTAACTTTGATGTGCATGTAGCTCAGTACAAATGGGGCTGTGTACATTAAGAAGGAGTAATTTAAAGTTGATGCACAAAAGGGATCAGCTAGACTGGGACAGCCCTGGGTTTTCTGCAGGCCACTTAACTGCGGTTTGACAGGTGGGGGCAGGCTGGTGAGACAGCCTGCGGTGCACGGTGGCAGGGTGAACGTCTTTCTTGTTCTGTTTAAGCCCCCTGGGGAGGGAAGGCATGGACATAGCTCTGCATACTTTTCCAGAGGTCTATGAAAGATTTGAGTTTCTTTAAAAAAACCTATCCATATCCTTCCGTTCCAGCATTTACATTCCCACGGGGAAGGGAAGCAAAGGAAACAAAGTGGGCCCTGAGACTGAGGTCCGAGCTTGGCTTCTCATTGCAGACTCTGTGTGGTTTGCTGGAGGGAGGAGGCAGTTTTAAGAGTTAGCTTTGGAGTTTGCTTGGAATTGGTCCTACTTCCAATATTCTGGAGCTGACCTTGGGTCATTGATTGCTGTGGGCAATTTTCTGATAGGATTTTAATGAAAAAGAAAGGGTACCCAAAGTAAATAAATAAATACATTTGTTACTGTATGGACAGCTGAGCTGTCCTCTGTATCCCTTAATTCTTACGTGGGCTCCTTGGTTAGATCTAGGAGTCCAATTAATATGAAAGCTGATTAAGAGAAATGTATAAAGTTTTATTAGTACTACATGGACATCCTCCTAAGAGAGAGGTGTATGTTTACTTAATCATTAAACATAATTATTGCTAAAGGATAACTGTTGTTAAAAGTACATTTATTAATTCACATCCCATTTACATTTGGTCTTCTTATTTTTAGGTTAAGCTCAGATATTTTTATTTTAAATTTTATTTTAAAGAGAGTAGTAAATGAGAAAAAACAGCAGCAGCATAGCAACATCACGAACATAAACAAACCAGAGCAAGTTTAAAGTGATACGGGTATCAAGGGAGTACCGTGGTTGTTATATTATATACTGCTGTCCTCAACTACGTTGCTCTGATGACCAGATGTAATCGGTGGAAGACTGTCCAAACCATTAAAGAGAATGAGAAAATAAATATTAGATAAAACATTAGAGATAATACAGAATTGCATGAGATGAGATGGTAGGAATTCACCATGGTAGTTCCACTGCATATTGTTACCTTCAAATCGGTTGCTCAGATTACCAGATAGGAGCATGCAAAATTGATCAGAACATACAAAATTTTAAGCATTAACTGTTCCTTTCAATATACCATCAGACATCAGCCATATAGTTATTGCAGTTATTCATATATATATTTATATTTTGCCTTCTTTCTTTTTTCTTCTTTCCCTCATCCCAGTCATTCCTTTGTTTGTAAGCTCAGAATTTTTATGACCTTTAATAAGTCCTAGAGCTAAAAGTTATGTTTCTGTATTATATTTAATGTTAATGTCTTCTAATTAGACTAATAATACTTACTTTTATATCAAAATTTACTAAGATTACATAATCTTTAAAACAGTTGAGTTTATTATTTGATTTATGAGTGCAGTAAGTCAGTTTGTACTAACTATGCAGACAATAAGCAAAGATGTATGTAAATGTACATGCTGATACAGTGTACCATAGTTACACATGTATACATGAAAATACAGACAAAGTAAAGATCTGTAGTTTTCATTCTGAAATTTTAGTCTGTGAGACAAGTCCAAAAGCTTGCTAATTTATGAAGGCTGTTGGGTCCAAAAGAGAAAATAGAGGCCTCAAAAATATACACATACCCTGAATATCAATTTTAAATTAAACCGAATTGACCATAGAGCTTTTAAAAATTCCTTAAATATCTTATCATCAGGTTTTGTGAGAAAGAGGCAACAAATACTTTTAGCCTTTTTGCACCCCCAGAGAATCACTGCCTTTCAAGTTTGACTTAGAAGAAATAGTTTTTCAGGTAAGACCAGGACTGAATTTATATCTTAAAGACACAGAGAAATACTGTAAATTATTACCAAAAGGGAGTTTTAGGAGATATCTTTGCTTTTAAATATGTAGGGTTGTCACTAAATTTTTCCTTTTTTTAATGTAGGAAACTATCAATTCTATTGCCTCCTTCTTTATATAGTACCCGCAAGCATTCTGAGATAAATAGGTGGGCTAAATTGTATATAGTCTGATCTTTAGCTTTCTTTTTGGAGATAGAGTCTCACTATGTGTTTTTCAAATCTGATTTTGTCAGTACATTTTATATGTACATAGTGATCACATTTACCATAGAGAGCTTGTACCTGTACCTGATATAACTTGTTTATTTTTTTCTCCCATTCTCCTCCCCTCCCTCAACCCTTCTTCCCTATTTACAAAAGCTTTGTTCCCACGTTTTCCTCCTTTTCCCATTTTTTAAACTTTTCTTTCCTTTTCTCCTCCCCTCTCTCATTTCCGGCCCCATTTGAACAATTTCTTCCTATTTCACAATCTCTGTTATACACTTTGGTCTTTATTTACACATTTGGTTTCTCACACCAGAGAAACAATGCAGTATTTACACATGTGTGTCTGATTTATTTCACATAAGAGTATGGTCTCAAGGTTTCATCCATTTACCTAGAAATGTTTCAAGCTTCTCCTTCTTTATGGCCAAGTAGTATTCCATTGCATAAAAAAAAAGCACACCTTCATCCATTCACCAGTTGATGGGCATATGGGTTGTTTCCAAGCTTGGCGATTACAAACTATGCTGTGTAAACATGGGTGTGCTTATATCACTATGGTGTGATGCTTTTAGTTCTTTTAGGAAGATACCAAGAAGGGGCATAGTGTGGTTAAGTGGAACCTCTAGTCCTAGTTTTTGAGAAATCTAAACACTGATTTCTACAATGGTTGTCCAAGTCTACACTCCCACCAACAGTGGAGAAGGGTTTGTTTTTCCCCTCAGCCCCTCCAGCATTTGTTATTGGTTAACTTTTTAGTAATAGCCATTCTTTCTGGGATGAGACAGAATCTCAGTATTATTTTAATTTGCATCTCTCAAATGACCAGTGATGTTGAATATTTTTTCATATATTTATTTGCTGTTTCTACTTTGTCATCTAAGAAGGGTGTATTCATCTCAGGTGCCCATTTTTGGATTGGATTGGGTCTTTAAATTTGGGGGGGGGGATTCTGATTTTTTTGAGTTCTTCATATGTTCCAGAGAGTAATTCTTGGTCTGAGGAACAGCTGGCAAAATTTTTTTTCAGACTGGGGGTTTTCTCTTCACTATTTTGGTGGCTTCTCTTGCTATGGATATAGCCATGTAGTTCTTGAATTCACGATGTAGCCCCGGCAGAGATGCTCCTGCCTCAGCCTCTCAAGTGTTGGGATCACAGATGTGCATCTCCAAGCCTGGCCCAAAAGGATTTGAGACAGGGTCTCCCTGTATATGCCAGGCTGACCTTGAACTCACCATACAGGCCAGGCTATCCTTAAACACTTCAGTGATCCTCCTGCCTCGTTCTTCTGAGTGCTGTGATTATAGATGGGCTAGTTTTAAAGGCATATTTCAGATTCAGTTTGTAAGACAAAAACAATTGCTTTTAATTCCCCTAAGAACTATCTTAGCCTAAGTGATTCAAGGGTGTGACATATCTAGCCAACTATATTATCTTTATTTGTTCTTTTATGTCCAAGAAATAAATGTCCTTGATATAAACTGGAAATAAAAGAAGGCAGAGGTAAAAAAAAATAGTTCTGTTCTGGATTTAGAGGGGTTTGCTACTGAAATGTCTTAATAAAATGTTTTATTTATTTCTTTTCTTGAGTGTACAGTTCCGTTCCACCTCCAGAGAAAAAGTAAAATTAAAAATTGCTCTGATGCTTTAAATATAATTCAGAGTTTTGAATCAAAGGAATGCCTAAGCAAATGATTGAAAGTGTAATGAATATTCACACATGGGACCAAAACAAGTAAGGAGCAGGGTCTCTACAAAGGAAGCGAAGATGCAGCACTGTCACTGCCAGCCCGAAGGAAGAATAGTAGCTGAACATGGCTTGTGAGCCGCACTGCTATCAAACCGTGTGTTGGAGTCCCCGCCTTCACATTGGCCTTGCACGCACAAAGGTCGGATAACCCCTCTGCTCCCCTAGAGACAGAAAGACAAAAACAAGCTGCGTAGGAAAAAACAGGAAACCGGGAGCTGTTTATGGGAGAAAAAAATTACAAGGGATACTTCAAATTCAAGAGTCATAAAAATTCAAAACAGTTTTCCTCAGCAAGTGAGAATATACTGAGAAATAATTTTGGTGGTTTCAAAAATTTATTTTAAAGACATAGCAAAATGACTGAGGAAGTAGCTCAGTGGAATAAGCACCTGCGTGGCAGGCGCAAGGTCCTGAGTTCAATCCCAAGTACTGCCAAAAAAAAAACAAAAACAAAAAAACCCCAAAAAAAGAAAAAACAAAAAAACCAAACACATAGCAAGACTTGGCTGAGTAAAACTGAAATACTTCCCTGACCCCTTTTAAATGTAAAGGACTGTGCATGTCTGTGATGTCATCCTGACCAGAATTTCACTGAGAGCTTTTCATTAGCTTTTAAAACTTTTGCTATGGGACAGGACAGGTGCAGGAACTTACTGCACACAGAAGTTGTGAGTCAGGGTGAATTAGAATCAAAACAAAGCTGCCCAGGGGCAAGTTGAATTGTGGGAATTGCAGTAACAGCTGTAGCTGGATTAGAGAAGCCAGGGGCATTCTGGAAGTCCCTGCAGAAGTCTGACACCTGTGATCCAGAGTTCAGAGACAAACTGGGGCAGACTAGAAAGCAGAAGACCTTTGTTACCACAGGTGGTTAGGGTTCCGTGCAGTAGTGCCTTCAGTCACCCGAGAAAATATGAGATGCCTGCAGCCACAGAGCTCCTAATCTGTGACACCACGCAGGCGACACTAGGATGGAGTTTCCTAGCACCAGCCAAGCCAACAGAGGTTAAGACAATAAAACCCCTTTGTGGACTAGGACATTGTTATTAACACAGACATCCCTGAGTGCTTGGCACAGTCCAATAGAGAGTTCTGCTTAATATCTTGCAGGTCCTGACTTCTCAGACTTTTGACAGAGGGTGTTCTCTTTGGATACAAAGCCAAACTCTTAGAACATAAGACAAGATAAGAGGGGAACCTCATCCAACTTTTTGTTTTAGGGACCCCCAGCAAAGCTTTACTTAAATAGACATTGTCTGATGGGAACCACAGATCTGCCAGTCTGCAGAACACCACCACCTGCCTTGAACAAATGGCTTGTATAGTACAGAACTGCGTCTTCTTTCTTCCTATGGGTTCATTCCTTTTCACAAATTACTCAGGAAGACAAGAAGAAGGAAAAAGATCAAGTAGGGTTTCACAACAGTCACGAAACACCTGAAGTTGCTCTTGTTTCTAGAACAATTCTGCCGAGTGTTTTCCGCCAATCTAAATTTTTTTTTTTAGAGAGGAAAAGAGAGAAGAGGAGTCCTACCACTCTGGCCTTGAAAGTCCCTACAAGAGATTTGGGAAGCTGACTGGTTAAGATACACTACCTGTTGCCAACATTTTGTCAGAGGTCCAGAATCTCAGCTGCAGCAGCCTGGGAGCAAGCACTGTACCAGCCAGCAAAGGAGAACCCATATTGGTGGCAGATTCTGTGGGCAGGAGTTCTTGTGTGGGCTTCTTGGCTGGATCTTTGAAATCTAATTGATGTTAAAGCTGATTAGGAAGAGAAGAGCAAAAGTTTTATTAATTTTGCATGTACATGGGCCCTTTCCCAAGAAAGAAAAGTCCAAAGAAATGTCAAAAGCTTTATTCTTTTTAGACAAAGAATAATTCATTTGTGAAGGAATGAGAAGACAAATGTCTGCTGGAGTAAGGAAGTGAATTCTAGGGATGTTAAGAGGTATATTTAGAGGGACGTAGAAGCTAGAGGAAGATAGGAATTTCTCTAGAGTTTCTTTATTCGGGTTTACTGCAGCCCCAGTTACCAGTCTCTGGTGATCAAGGCTGTCTTCTTGCATTGGTATGTGAAGACCTCCCCTCCCCGAAGAATCCCTTGGTCTTGCTGCATGTAGATAAAGACAAGGAAAATGGCACTTCCAGTAGTTACAGCTTTTCCAGTGATTTCAGCTCAAAATAACCAATATACTGATCCGGCATATTTTGAGATGGCACATGTTTAACTCTTTCATTGTCAGGAATTCATGATCTCCAGAGACTGATAATTGGGGCTGCAGTGAACCTGAATAAACAAGCTCTGAAGTAAACTTTATCTTTCACAATCTCCTGTCTATCCTCAGTATATCCTTATAACTCATTCCTTTTGTCCTGATGGCCACTGGTGTCAGTTATTCAGGTGCTAATAGATGAAAGTAAGTCTTTCTCTGACCGTTTCAGCTCCCTTGGGAATTCTACCATTTGTAGGCTTTGCTCTGTTTCTGTAAGTCAGTTATAAAAATTGATGTGTATATGTGCAATGGGTAATAAAAACCACAAGTACCTGGATCTGCTGTGCTTCATACTTGCTTGTTTCAATATCTATTGAGTGCATTTGCCTTTTTTCTTGCTTTTGCTTCCTCACTGTAGGTAAACAGGCTGTGGCAACTTCCAACAACTGGACTTTGAAATCTCTAAGGGACATGATGAAACGGACTGCAAGCTAACACTGCACCTATGAAACTGTCTTTACATATGCTGTGGCTTTGGCATCATTAATAAAATTGAAAGCATAGGGGAGTGTGCGGTACTAGCCAGACAATCACATATCATAGCAATATTACTGAATGGGGGCCTTTTAATCCTCTGTTCTGGACCTTCAGAGTCTAGTTCAGTTCTTTGGGTCAGGCCGCCTGGGTTTCAATTCCAGAACTACCACTTTCCATGAGACAGTGGCAGGTAGCTTCACTTCTCTTGCCTTGGTTCCCTCTGTAAAATGGGGATGCAGTCATGCCTACTTCATGGAGTTTCTTCTAAGACCAAAAGACGCAATGATGTAAAGCACATAATAGGTGCTCAGTACATACTAGCTGTCAATTTTCCTGTCATGGTAGATTATTACCTCTTGCATTTAATAATTTTGTAGTATAAATAGGCGGCCAGTAATTTTTAAAAAGAACACAACAATTGAGCCATCTTCTCTGTTGGAGACGTAAAGCATTCCTCCTTATAACGAGAATGTAACTCTTAAGGAATTTTGTTAGGAGGAAAAAAGCCTTCCAAGAAGTTGGCATTCTTCCTTTCTCCTTTGATCTGATTGTACCAGGAAAAGCAGAAACATAGGTGGCTGAACACATTCAATGTTTGCTAATACAACATTTACAGCTCACTGTTGGTTTCTGGAGTATGAAAAAATTCTGAAGTTAATAGCTTTTATTGTATTCGTAAAAAGAAACATTTGTAGAAACATTTAATGATTGAATTCTTTATTAAAACACTTAATGTCTGAATTAAATCCTTAAAGATTCTCATTTTAATAACATTTATGGTCTGTTTCTTAGGATGGTATGTTGTGGAGCAATTGGGAATTCAGAAAAATATAAAGAGAAAAATTAAGACACTGTTTAATTCTCATAGTGTGGATTTTAACAGTCTGGTATACTTTCAGTATATTTATATTTAAAATTTGGAATTATGTGCCTTTTTATGTAGACTCTATCTTTCTTTTGCTAATTCTTACCATTAAATGTTCTTTTACCACAATTTTAAAAATAACTAAATAGTGTTCTACAATATGGTATTCTATAACTGATTTAATCCATTGTGCACTATGAGAAATTTAGGATTATTTTTGATTTTCACTGTGATAAACATTCATGAGGCCAAATCTATCCACAGTGCAGTGTGGTTCCCCTGTGCGGACGTAGTGCTCTAGCCACTGGGGTTGTTCTTTTTAATTATTTTCCAATGATGCTTTGTTTAATTTTCCATTTCTTTGTTCCCTGCTTAGGGTGATCCTCTTACTCCACCTCTATATATTTAGCAATTATTTGTTATTTCTTTGTGAATTGTCTGTTTAGGACTCTTAAATTTGGTTTAGGAAATTGGTGTTTTGTGCTGAGTAAAAGGCATTTATTTGTGAAAGAGAATCAACCCTTTGTCAGTTGCATATTCTTGTTATAGCTGTTTGATCTTGGCCAATTTAAGTATTGTTTGGATAGATGGCTGACAGTACTTGAAAGAAACACACTTCTTTAATCCCTTGTAAATCAATTCTTGACATTGTTAGCTTCCATCATCTCTGTATAAGTGTGAGTCAGATAATTTTAGAGCTTATTGAATGAAAGGGATTGGTAGAATTCTGTATTCTGACTTGTTTAATAAGAGTTACATACCTCATTCTGATAAAACTTTGCCTAGGGAATACAGTGCAGAAATCCCTTTCCTAGTTAGCTCATATGTATTTAAAATAGCTACCATGTATAATTGCTTGATTCTGCTCCTTTCTCTAATTTCCTGCCAGTATTTGAAATGATAAAAATAATAATTATTACTTATCTAAGAATTGAGCTGGTAAACAAGACACCTAATAGATTTTTAAGACCCCATCAATACAAGCCATATGTGAACACCTGAACTGTCCTCATACTTTGTGTGTGCATATGTGTGTGTGTGCACGCACGCCTTGGGATCGAACCCAGGACCTTCTCATTAAGCTACATCCTCAGCTGTTTTTTACTTTTTATTTTGAGATAGGGTTTTGCTAAGTTGCCCACCAGGCTGGACTTGAACGTGTGGTCCTTCTGCCTTAGACTCCAAAAGTGCTACGATTACAGGCATGTGCCACCATATCTGGCTTGTTTTTATATTTAAGACCCTCACCCCACTGCTCTGCCTTCTCCACTGTCATCTTGGAGGGAACAATCCTTACAGATATCTCTTTTGATACCTACTTTTCCCTGTCTCTTGGAAAACTGCTTCTTAAGGCTCTTTGGTGTTCTTTCCTGTTTGGTCTTTGTTCAGCACAGTTACTGAGTCTTCTCTTGTGGCCAGTTCTGATGAGAGCTTTTATCTCCCAGGCCGCATTTGAGAAAATCAGTGATGTGCATCCCTTCGGGGCTGGCATTCAGAGTATGGCATCACAAATATGTAAGTGCCTGTGTGTGCTCAGCCATCGAGCTACAAAAATGAACGAAATAGAGATTACGACACAAAAGAGTCAAGTACCCTTTGGGGACGCAGCAAAGTCAGCAGGCAGTGTGGCGCCCTCAGGGATAAATTCTCCAGGGCTTGTTTTATAGTATGTTGAAAAACATTAGGACAGGAGAACTTGTGGCCACGTGTCCTAGCCACTTGTATGTGAAGCCTTCAGAACTATACCTCCAAATCATATTTCACTGTTTTAACAGGGTAGAGGAACCGTCAATGCGGGCTTGCTTGTATCATTGTGGTACAGTGGTCAAAGACAGAAACTTGACGGTGGTCAGATGGGAAATGCCATTAGCAGATGCTTACGCAAATGACTTGCGCCCCTTTGAGCCTCAGTTTCCTCATTCGAACAGTGAAGACAGTGCCTCCATAGGGGTTGTGGTGATGGACAAATGAAAGTAGTCAGTGCCAGTTATAGGAATGGCGTTTACTACCTGCAGGACTTGTGTTGTCCCATGCACAGAAACGTAATTGGCAAGGAATCAACAGCATGTTCTAGCCAACTTTGTGGTCAGAAGAGAACTAGGAAAGAAAGTCTTCTCAGACACTCCGTCTAGTCCTCTGTTGGCGAGAGGTGTTGCCAGGGTGTGCTCTCTGAAAGTGGGTGGGACCAAAAAGCACAAACTCCCTCTCCAGACTCAGCAATGCAGATGTGAAGGGAATGTGCTCTGCACGGGCCTGGCAGCGAGCCTCTGCTCACCCCAGGATGGACCCGGCACTTTATGCAGAGCTGTTAAAAGAATCTGGCAACCAGGTTCTTAGGAATGGCAACTTCTCTTTGGCCATCAGAAAGTATGATGAAGCCATCCACATTCTACAGCAATTACACCAGTGGGGGTAAGTGCTTGGATTTTTCAATCTATTTTATTTAAGTAAACAAGAAATCTGTTTATGTTTTCTCCCTTTTTTATTACACCACTTTGCTTCTGTTTCCTTTCTGTCTCATATCCTATTAACTTCTCTGCATTGTTGGCTCAGAAATTGAGCTGAAATGAGTAGAAGAAAGAAAACAGAAAGTGAAACAGGACTGTTGATAAAAATAACAGAACTTCCCCTTCTGTTCGTGTAGGGAACCAGAGTTTCTGGAGTGACTGAACTCAAACTTCCTTGTCATTCTTTTTATCATTGATTTTTTATGCCATTTACCCCCCGTCACAGGGGCCCACTACCTGGGCATTCAGGCTCCTTTTCAATTTCCTTGTCCCTCTAGCTTCAGGAAATCTGTTCTCAAGCAGTGTAGTGCCATGCCAGTCTTAGAAATTATTGAGGACCCCAGAGGTTATAGGTTTCTCCAGATTATAGATATTAATATAGTCTGAATCAGAATTTAAAGCTGAGAAAAATTAAAAATATATAATTTATTAAAATACCAAAAACTGATCCATTATACTTTTACAAAAAATAGATAAATTTTTCAAAACAAAAAATTGTGTCAAAAGAGTGCAACTTTCCTGAATGCCTGTCTCAGTAGAAGACAGCTTCTTTCTTTCATCTGCTTCTGCATTCTGTTGTGATGTCACATCGTGTAATCTCTGGAAAATTCCCCATATGCTTGTGAGGGGATGAGTGTGAAAAGGCACACACACTATGTCTTGGTGTTATTGTTCTGTTAGTTTCCTGTAGCTGCTGTAACAAATTACTACAAACTTAGTGGCTTAAACCAATTTAAATTTGTTCTCTTTCAGTTCTGGAGATTAGAAGTCTGCAGTGAGTCTTATGAGACTAAAACCAAAGTGTTCGCAGGGCTTCCCTTTTTCATCTTGGAGTGACTGCTGGTATTCTTGGGCTTTTGCCTTCTTTTTCCAACATCGAAATCATTTTCCTATCTGCTTTTGTAATCACACCACTTTCCCCTTTACTGTACTAATATCTCCCTGTCCTAAGGACTCTTGTGAGTGTATCATCATCCTGCTTGGCTTCCCCTTCTTGAGATCTGTAAATTAATCATATCTGCAAAGACCTATTTGCCATGAAAAGTGTTGTGATTTGGGGGCTACTTTTCAGCTTAGCACAGCTGTGAAAGCATTTTGACTTTGTGGATCACCTAAGTAGTTCTGGGGACCTCAGAGGCTTCCCAGTAACAGTAGGGAACAGTTGTAGTGGGGGGAACAGAGGGTGGCATCTGTTGGGTGAACACAGCCTAACCTTTTTCTGAGAAGTGTCACTGAATTACTGAAACATGGCTTTTATCTCCTATTGCCTGTCATCTTGGTGTCTACACTGCAGTGTAATTGACTTGTGCTTGTAGATTCCGCCTAATTCTGGTACAGATGAGGACTGTGTCAGAGTTGGGCCTACAGCCCCTTATTTAGGGCAAAACATCCAACTTTCTAAAGAGGTAGGGTTGCATAGTGGTTGTGATTATAAACTGACCTACACTGTGTGTATTCATATCTCAGCTCCACCTTTTACTACCTCAGTGACCGCTAGTGGAACTTCTGCCTGAACCCTCATATACTGCCTTTGCTGACACTGTTCCCTTGCCTGCTGCCTGCTGCCTGCTGCTTGCTTTCCTGTTGCTGGCAGCAAACACGTGGATTGAGTGATTTACTGAGCAACTGAGGGAAACAGGACGAGGCAGGGACAACTCCAGGGAGGGGTGGTATCTAAACTGGAGCCAGATTCAGCCTCACCCCACAGGAAGTTCTGGAGCAAGACCTTAACCACAGAGCTAGCTCTGCTTTGAGGTAAGGAGGCTAATCTTCTGTTTACCATATCAATCAGCCATCCGGTTGTAGCTGTCAGGCTGCTGGGGGTTGTGCTAAGAAGTGAGACTAGATTAATATGCTCAGGCTGGGATAACAATACTATAAATGGGATGTCTTAAGTGATAGGAATTTATTTCTCACAGTTCTGAAGGCTGGAAGTTCAGAATTGGTGCTGGATGATTTGGTTCCCCGGTGGAGACGCTTCCTGGCTTGCAGATGGCTGTCTCTTCCCTGTGTCCTCATGTGATGGAGAGATTGAGCACATCTCTTACAAAGGCACTAAGCCCCTGAGGGCCCTACCTCCGGACCTTGTTTAAACATGCACCTCTCAAAGGTCCCATTTCCAAATACTGTTGGAGTTTTAGGGAGCTTTGACATAAGAATTTCGAGGGACACAGTTCAGTCCACAGCATGGATATAGCTTTCTGGGAAAGAGCAGCTTTCATTGGGTTGAGGATAAATCTCTGGAGAATGGGGTGCTGAGAGCCTCTAGTTGCAGTCAACAGTCGCTGCAGTTGGGAAGGACCGTCCCATGCAGTCCCATGGTAAGGTGTCTGTGAAGGACACCAAAGCTTCAGCTACACTTTTATGGCCCTTGCTAATCATCTGGTGCCTGCCCCACTGCTTCCTGTGTGCTTCTGCCATATCTTTTCACCTACAGGGACTGATGAGTGGTGAAAGAAACCAAGTACATAGAATGTTGAGGATGGTGGGAATAATTATTCTTGTTTTTATCTGTAAAACTTTTCTATAGTGATTTATATATTTGAAATACCAAATAAAAAAGAAGCCATAAGCCTTGGTTTTCTCTTTTGTGTGTCTTAGGTTCGAGGGGCACCTGAGCTTCTCTCAACACTGTGCTATGTATTTTTAGAATCTTTTTCCTTCTTCCAACTTGGTGTAGGCACTAACCTTGCTTAACCTTAACTTTGGCCACAGGCAAGATTAGTACCTGCCTGCCATACTGTGGAGAGCCTCCTACTCCTGGTTTGATCTTTACCTAGAGGCAGGAATCTGGAGGGCTAGGGCCTCACTCACCAGAGCCCTTGCTTCTGTGTTGGTCTGCCCTGTGGGTACCAGGATCCTGGAATTCCCTCCCCATAGAACCGTCTGTAGCTTGTTCTTCTGAGGGTTGGGCATGGAGATGAAGTAATCACCTACTGAGAGGGCCTTCCTGTGGTACTCTATATCAGTCTAGCAGCAACATGGTGTGGAGTGGCTCAGAGGGAACTCCCATCCTCCCCGTCCTAAGGATCAGCCACCATTTTTGAAACATATTCTCCAATAATCTCTAAAACATAAGATTTGTGAAGATCAGTGGGAGATGGAACCGAAGTGTTGAGGACACGTGGCATCAGAAGGTGGGAGCAGGGATTTGGGAGTGAAGAAGGATAGATTTGTATATTGTAAATGCTCTAGACTCTCTAGTGCGTGCATCTAGAAAGCATAGATCTAATGGACACAACTGAGACACTGCTTTCTGCATGAACCCTCTTATGGTAGCAGCCAGCTCCGGAATGGTGGCCTTCAAGGTTTTTTTTTTATATTTGTAGAATGACTGCTTTACAGACTACCCTTTTGTTCTTTTCACAGGGTTCCTCCTAGGGAATTGGCTGTGTTGCTCTGCAGCAAATCCAATGCATTTTACAGCCTTGGAAAATGGAATGAAGCATTTCTCACTGCCAAAGAGTGTCTCCAGTGGGACCCAACCTACGTGAAGGTATGGGGTAGTGGCAGCGGGGGGTGGTAGTGACCATCCTCCTCCTTACAACCTGCTTATTTCCCTCCCTTCCCTATTTCTGTTTTTAAAATTTTATTAGTATATATTTGTAGTACATGCAGTTTATAATCATCTTGGAGACTGGTTACCTGTATGTACTACAGCATGTTTCTTTTTATTTCAATTCCCTTCCCCTTTCCTTTCCCTCTCTCCTTCCTCCTCCAATTCCCCTATCCTAGTTTTCATCCTTATTGATATTATTAGTCTTAGCTCATGTGATAGCATGTAATTGTCTTGGTTACTTTTCTCTCATTGCTGAGACAAAATACCCGACACCCAAATTTAAGGAAGGAAAGGTTTATTTAGCTCACAGCTTGTGGAGGTTTCAGTCCATAGCCAGCTGGCTCCAAGGCAGGATGGCACATGGCAGAGGGCAAAGGACAACAGCTCGTGGAGGAAGACCGCAAGGCAACAAGAGCGAAAAGGAGGAGCAGCCGCAGCCTCTTTCCCTCCCTTACACTGTGCGCAGGCTGCCGGCCCCAGGGTGGTGTAGCACTCACACCTATGTTCCCAACACTGGACCATGGATCGGTCATGAACTCTAGAAGCCCGCCCATGGACCTCATGAGGCTTTAGGGGGACATGCAGACACCAACCATAACAATCATGTTTACACTAACTGAGGTTATTAGGTTCTTGTGTGTGGCATGTCTTTATTCTACCTATTTCCCCTTCCCCCTTCTTCCCCCCTTGCCCTTGTTCCCTTGGACCACTTCCCCGTTGCAAGAGATCCATCCCTTCGTCCCTTTCTATCCATTCTTTATTATTTTCTTTGTACTTTGCCTTACGCAAATGAGAGGTAGTGTATGTGTATGTCTGGCTTATTATATTTCCCCAGTGCATCCATTTTCCTACAAATGTCTCAAATTTGCCATTTGTTGTAGCAGAGTAATATTCCATTACATACTCACATTTTCTTTGTCCATTCAGCTGTTGATGGACATTTGGGATTTAGCTATTATGAATTGAGCTGCTATCAACATTGGTATGCATGTATCACTGTAATATGATGTTTTAAGCTCTTTGGCAAAGATAACTAAAAGGAGGATATCTGAGTCATATGGAATTTCTAATTTCAGTTCTTTGAGAAATCTCCATACTGATTTCCGTAATTGTTGTACTGGTTTACATTCCCACCAATAATGAAGGCAGATTACTTCTTTAATACAGCCATGGCACCATTTGTTATTGTTTGATTTCTTAATGATTGTTATTCTTTATGGAGGACTAAGATGGAATCTTGGTGTTATTTTAATTTGCATTTCACTAATGGCCAGAGATGTTCAACATTTTTTCATATATTTGTTGACCATTTGTATTCAATCCTCTGTGAAGTGTCTATTTATTTGTCTTGCCCATTTCTTGCCTGGTTCTTTAATTTTAGGTGGTTTAATTTTACTGAGTTCTTTCTGTAGTCTAGATGTTAGTCCTCTGTCTGAGGAGTAGCTCCAAAATCCCACCCCCCCATTCTATAGGTTTTCTCTTCACTCTGCTAAGTGATTTTTGCTGTACAGAAGTTTTTTAGTCTGATATAATTCTATTTGTTGATTCTTGCTCTTACTTGTTGTGCAACTGAGTTTCTGTTTAGAAAATCCTGTCCTACCCGTATGTCTTCAAGTGTTTTACCTGTTCTACCTTCCAGTAGGCTTAGTGTTTCTGTCCCTATGGTTTGCTGAAGGAATTACTTCTGATTATAACTGCACCATTAAGTTCATTTGTACAACACCTCTGTATGATAGTTCTTGCCGTTAAACCTCTCCCCTTTGTCTGTCCTCTCTTCACACTGTCACTGTTCGTTATTTGCAGTTGCTCTGCAATGCAGTGGGTGAAGTGGAGGGAGGAGGGCGGGAGACGACTGGAGAGAGAGTGTGAGACCCTAAGAAAGAGGCTTGAAGTGTGGGACACTGATAGATGAGAATAAAAATGTGATACGGGGCGTGATTTTACAGAAGGAAGAAAACAGCGAAAAGTAAAATAAAGTAAATAAAATAAAGTTTTCTATTATTTTAGAGCATGGATCTTTTTCGTAGTCTAGGATTGAGGAGCAGAGCTCGAACCAAAACGTATCTTTGCTCATGCTGGAAGCCTGAGGTGGCGGTCCATTCCTGGAGTGGTGCTGGGGGCAGATACCCACCAGCAGTGGGGGCAGGGTGCCAGGGTCGCCCTCCGGTCCTGTATAACGCAGGCCGAGCCTGCTATCTGACTGCAGGAGAGTGATCTCTGCTCGCCAGCTCCGGTCTCGCAGCGGGACTCCTTCCAGCCTGCTTTCCAACCCCTGCTGTTTCCCGTGGCCATCATCCCTCATCCGCTCTGGGAACTCCACTGTGTGGGGTGTGTCTTGGGGCCAAGGGGCTGCTCTGGGACCCAGGTTCTGACACTGAGCCCTTCCCCGCAATGGCATCTGTGACAGTTCTTGTTCCACAGTCGTGGCAGTCGATGTTGTACCAAGGTCACCCACCAACTATTGACTGTGGAAGGAGTATCCCATGTTTTCCTCGCTGGTTCCAGCTGCCACTGATTCTCTCAGTCTCAGTGCTGTGCAGTTCTCCATGAGTGAAAAGTTTTTAGTTTCACTTTGTCTCCTGACAGTGACTGGCTTGCTGCTCTTGGCCGCACAGTTTACAGAGGGTCACCCGTCCTCTGATGTGCTCTATTTCTTTTGTATCATTTAATCTTTTTTCTCCTCTTTTTTTAGTTTCCTCCTAGTTCCTAGATAACCTCTTCTCCCTTTCATGACTCTCCAAGCTACTGGTTTCCAAACTCTAGACACTGCTGGAGAAACTGAATTATTAGCACACATTGCTCTGCCATTTAAAAAAGGCTCTCCTTTCTTTTAAAATGAACTTGGTAAAAGTGCTCTGTTAACACTCTCTGCCCTTTAGAGGTACATAGCGCTTGTGAGTATGATCTAAAGAATAGTAAAAATAGTGACGACAAATGTTGAAATGTATTTCTTGGGGAGAGTTACAGTTTGGCCTCCTGGTAGAGTACAGTGAGATCCTGGAGGAGTTCATTTTGTTCTGATGTAATTATACCAGAGTTCGTTATCTGTTCATGCTCTTTGTTGTCTGTTTCATTTTAGCAAAGCTTTATTTCAGATGTTGGTGGGTAGGTAACATAATGCCGGTTCTTCAGAAAGCATTGCTTATAGCAGATATCACTCTTTGGGAGGGACCAGGGAGGTTTAATAGGCAAAGACCTCTTAAGGTCATTAACAAAGGTCAGTAAATAACAATTTGACTTTTTTTTAGGTAGAATGCTCTAAATGTCTATGCTTCAAGGCAGTTTTACCATTCCTGGTGGCTCAAAGCAGACAAAAAGAGTGGAAACACCCAGCTGGGCCTTGAGTTGTTTGTGCTCAAGTTGGGAGAGGAAGAGCATGCAAGTGAAATTGAGAGACTCTAAATTAAATAGCAATTCTAGGGTTATCGGGAGCAACAGATATTTAAGTGTCAAATTAGTGATCCAGACAATCTGTAGAGACATTCCATGAGAAAGCAGGTAAAGTATAGGTCTTTTGTTCTCATGCTTTGCTGTGTGTTATGTACTGTGTTTCAATAGTTTGGATGAGTTATTCCTCTCTCTAAGCTTTAATTTCCTGTAAAATGAGGTAATACCTATGCCTCAGACCTGCTTTAATGACTAAGGGGACATTCAGTAAATTTATCATTCAGTAAGTAGGAATGACAGCTGGAAACAAACCGATGAGAGAGAGGTGTGGAGATTTGACCCAGAGATTACCCTAATTCTGAGGGAGGGGTTTAGATATTTTACATTGTAAGTAGGCACTGACCCTTAAACTTCTTTTACTGGAAGATCGATACTTTTTACTTTTTGAGGTGCTGAGCATCGAGCTAAGTCCTTGAACATGCTAAGTACATGCTGAACCACTGAGCTACATGCCCAAGCCCAGAGGATGGGTCTGGGAGTGCATTCCTGAGAGATTCTTCCCATTACAAATGTATTAGTGTTTATTTGTTTTTTCATGTCCATCAGTATTTGTTTTATATAGTTGGGTGTGCTGGTATTTGGTGCATATGTATTTATGGTTGTTACCTCTTCCTCTTGAGTTGTTTCCTTTACAAGGATGTAGTGACCTTTCTCTCTCTTAATTAGTCACAGCTTGAAATCCACTTTGTCTGCAAATAGAATAGCTCCCCCTACCTGTTTTCTGGGTATCTATTGCATAGAACATTGTTTTCTACCCTTTGACTTTCAGTCTATGAATTTTTTTGAATTAAATGTTTTTCTCTTATGCAGCATATTTTTGAATTCTTCTTCTTGATTCATTCTGCTAGTCTGTTTCTTTTGATTGGTGAATTGAGACCGTTTATGTTGATTGCTACAACTGATATGTATTGGCTTATCCTTGTCATGTTATTTTCCTGTTGTTGGTTTCCTTTTATTCCGTCTTTTCTTCTCTGTTTTTCACGTGTTTCCTCTGTGTTTTCCCTCCCTTGCCTGGTGTTTTCATTCTGTTGGGGTGTGTGGAGTCGTAGTACTCCTTACTGTTTTCTAGAATGTCCTTCAGAACATTTGGGAGAGCTAGTTTTGTTGTCATGAATTTATTCAGGTGTTCTTTGCCATGAAAGCATCTTATTTCTCCATCAATTTTGAAAGAAAGCTTTGGAAGTTATATCACTTTGGGTTGGAGATTGTTTTCTTTTAGGGCTTGAAATACTTCACTCCAAGCTCTCCTTCACATGAGGGTTTGTGTTGAGAAGTCTGCTGTGATTCTGGTGAGTAATCCTTTATAAGTGATTTGTTTCTTTTCTCTAGTAGCTTTAATATTCTTGTGTTGAATTTCTGGAGTCTTGATTATTATATGTATTGGTGTAGATTTTTTTTTGATCATGGCTAATTTCAGTTCTACATCCTCGCTTGTCTGTATGTTTGAATCCTTTTTCCATGTTGGGGAAGTTTTCTGCCATTACTTCTGTGAACAGGTTTTTTATGTCATGTGTGCTGTCTCTGGCTTTTTCACTGACTGATCAGTCTTATGTTATTCTTTTTTGTATCATCTAGCAATGTCTGATTGGTTTTTCATGGTCCTTTGCTATTTTTAGGAAATCTTACATTTTCATGATCACTGATCTCAATTCTGTCTTTTATATCTGATATTCTGTCCTCACACTGGTGGATCCATATTGGTGCATGGAATTTTTAATCTCCTGGACATCTGTTTGAATCTGTTTCATGGATTCTGTTTCTTTCCTATGTTGAGTGTTCATACTTCACATTATTTTCCTAAGTTCCTATATTTTTCCTTTTATCTGTATCTGCTCTAGGGTCACTAACCATGTCTTTCATTATGGTCACCATTTCTGTAGTTATCTGAGAAATTATTTTTATTTTATTTTTTCTAGAGCTTTATTTATCTGCATTGTTACTTCTGCTGTTACCACTGCAGACAGTCTGGGTGCGTGACTTTGAAATTGTTCCACCTCATTGCCCTCTGAGTTTGCTTTTGTTGAACTGGAAGTCTGAAGTTGTATCTTGCTTACCTGTCTTCTTATTTTGTATTTACTTTTAGTTTAATTCATGTGTTGATGCTTGTAAATTGTTTATGGCAGGTAGCTGTATTACTAATATTGAGCTTCCTTAGGAAATGACTACTTCTCAGAAATGTCTATGAGCTGGGTGTGGTGGTGCATGCCTATAATCCCAGCATTCAGGAGGCTGAGGCAGGAGGATCATTATGAATTCAAGGCCAGCTTGGGCTAGAAAGTGAGTTCAAGGCCAGCCTGAACTTCATAGCTAGACCTTGTCTCACAAAGAGAAAAAAAGAAAAAAGTCTTTGAGGTGTAGCTGGCTTTTGGGTTTTGAGCCTGTTGCAAGATCCTACCTCTTTATTGGGGATGAGAAGTTGCTGCCTCTTTGGCCTAGTGCCTGATTCTGTAGCATCGGCCTATTGTATTGTTTATCACCCAGAGGCAATCTCTGTCTTGGAGTAACAGGAAGAAAGATTGAGTAGCACAATTATGTCACCTTGGCTAAAGTAGTACAGTCTTCAGTAACAGTAACATCAAACAGCCTAGAAAGTGACAAACTGTGGAAACTATTATTTTTCTACCATTAACTGTCTGAACTATATTTGTAGTTATATAACAAAATCTAAACCAAGCCCCAAAATTATAAAAAGTAAATATGCCCTCCATATGGAGAATTTACATATAAGGGAGAAAATTTAAAAGGGTTTTTGGGGAATATTGAGAAACATAAAAAGCAAGTGATTAGAAGCAAGGCTGGGAGCTGGGGATATAGCTCAGTGGAATAAGCGCCTGCCTAGCAAGTGCAGGGTCCTGAGTTCAATCCCCAGTACTGCCAAAAAAAAAAAGAAAAAAAAACAAAGAAAATGTTTGGGGCTGGGGATATAGCTCAGTGGAATAAGTGCTTGCCTAGCAAACGCAGGGTCCTGAGTTCGATCCCCAGTACCGCAAAAAAAAAAAAAAAAAAAAAGAAGCAAGGCTGGAGGACAAAAGAAGATTACATGAACTTTGGGGAACTAGTGAAGGAGAGAGAAGGAAGAAATGAAAACAAGAACAGAGCAGAACGACAATAACCCAAAAACTAAAAACAATGTTTACTTTGACGTAAAAAGAAAAGCAAGCAGTCTGCAGATAAGAAAAGGAAAGAAACAAGACAAAAAAGAAAAAAAGAAGAAGAAAAAAAAATGCCCACTTCAGGACATGCAGGGCATGTCTCTCCTGTCCCTGCTAGATATAATGGGCGGACAGAGCCCAGATTTGCATGGATTAATCCCAGGAGGCAGCTGTAGATTTAGGGTGGGGTAGTGGGTAGTCTCAGAAACCCTGCACCTTTACTTCCACTGAAATTCAGGTTGGTTTTTGGCTGCGAGGATGGAACCCAATTTGTTCAGCCTGTAACACTCCATGTGCCTCCTGCTGGCTTGAACTTGACTCCCTGCTGGCTTGAGCTCAGCTCCCGGCTGGGTTGAACTTGGCTCCTTGACCTCATGCCAGTTTAAACTTGGCTCTGCCTCACCCTGAGAATGGGAGCCCTAGATGGAGCAAGCCCACAGCTTCTCTGAGTTCCAAGCTCCTTTGGCCCTTCTCCAAGATGGTGACCAGCAATCTCCCTTTCCTGGGGCATGTCTGAACCTGAATAACTCACCAGCCAGTGTGTCTACTGCTCTATTCCACTGGTGTATTTCTCCCTGGAGGCCTCTGGCATGGTCAGTAATCGCCACGCCTCTGCAGGTTTCAGCTGCCTCTCCCACATAGTGAGTCTGCTCAGGGAGAAGGTACCACTTGCCACCCTCTTATTCTGCCTTGTGTCTCTCTCTTCACACTCCCTGTGGGCTTTAATTTTTACCTCACATCCTTGCTGGGTCCTGGAGACCCACTTCCCTGTTTCTTCTCTTGCCATATTCAGCATCTGGACACCAAATCTTAGAGAGGCTGTTTCTCTGCAGTTCACCACTTTGCCATCTTCCCAAAGTCTCTCCTTCTATGTTTTATGTACTTGGTTTTTTTTTTATGAATTCAGTTTGTGAACACTTTCTGCTATTTTAGCCAGAAAATTGATTTGGTAGTGAGAAGAGGGAGAGGCAGAACTTGAACTCAATAGTCCAATCAGGTTTATTAGCAAACCCCTCTACTCTGTGGGTAGAACAGAGAAGCTGCTTTCTTATAGACTCAGCGTTTGGGAGTGTTTCTGAGGGGGACTTCTAGGAGGCTTAGCAGGGGACTTTTGATTTCCTCTTTTGGTATCTGGCTGTTTTGCCCAGTAAATTGAAGGTTAAATAAACAGAGATGGTGAACTTTGGGCAAGATAGTGGTACTCCTGGCCAGTCTCTAATAGTTAGATTTTTGGTCAAAGTGGGGAAGGCAGTTATCATCTTGTTCCTATAGTAGATTCCTACGGTTTGCATATAGGCAAAACTAGACTACTTACCTTTATTAATCATTGTAATCTCTGTAGAGAAATCAGTTGGAGAAGGCTGTATATATTTCTTATAATGTGGAGCTCAGTAAATCTCAAGGGTTCTTTCTTATTGTATGAAAAAAGTGAAATTTTCTTAACAAAATAAGGGAATAATAATAGTTCACTGTATCATTGTCTTTAAAGTAGTTACTCAGAATACAAGCGATGTATAAAAATGAGTCTCTTGTACAAAGAGAAAAAAAGATAATAGCATGAAACCTTTTAGTGAACTAAGAGAAACTAGTGATATAAATAAAAAAATTAGCATATATATTAAGGTAGTTTTGAAATAGTTGAATAGGTAATTTGGGGAATTATTTGAACTTCTCCCTACTTCCTATTTACCTATCTTTTATTTTGCTCTTTATTTTTATTTTCTCATATAAGAGGAACCATGCAGTATTTAAGCTTGTGTTTGGCTTATTTCACTTAACATTATTTTCACAAGTTGCAACCAGTTAATTACAAATGCCTGAAGCTTATCTTTCATTATGGCAGAGTAGTGCTCCATTGTGTATAAATATCACATTTTCCTTATGTGTTCATCTGTTGATGGACACATACGCCGTTTCCAATACCTAGCTTTTACAAATTGTGCAGCTGTAAACACAGGTATGCATGTGTCCCTGTAATATGATGACTTTTAACTCTTTTGGGAAATAGCAGTGCTTCTGGTTACAGTTTTTCCTTTCTTTATATGCCCAGTGCAAATTGTGTTTATTTTGATGGTTAGGAGTAGGAGCAACTTCTATGTTTATAAGAAAATCTCATTTTTTCCCTAAACATTAGTCATAGAAATTTTTTTTTAATGCCTCTGCTCTGGTTCAGGCTGTGGTGGGAGGAGTGAATAATAAACCACATGTATAATCGGAACAAAGCATGATTCCTTTTCTCTGTGTCATGTTTTAGATGCTGTGCAACTGATGGGTTTGAATGTCATTACCTGTTTCTTTGGCAGTTAAAGTATGAGAGGAAAAGTATAGCATGCAAAATAATGTAGAAACCCCGTCTCCTGTGCTTGTTAGAAGTCTGTGCTTGCAGAGAAGTGAGGCTTCCTCCTGGAGTGGATTTCATCATCTTGCCAGTCTTTCCTTTCAGTGACAGGTTAGAGGAGGTGGGGGACATTATATTTTTGATCTTTTTTCTCTATTTCAGGGATATTACCGAGCCGGTTATTCCTTGCTGCGGTTACTCCAGCCTTATGAAGCTGCTCGCATGTTTTTTGAGGGTCTGCGACTTCTGCAGAACAACCAAGACCAAGCTCAGATTCCTAATTTCCTTGTTGGCATCTTTACCACGATGAGCAGTAAGTCAAACTGGGGAAAGTTTTGCCTTTTTTTAAAGTCCTTGTCTCTTTGTTTGTATGTCTCCTTGGAGATTATTCCAGGCTGTTTCTTTGGGATGTATGTAGTTTGAATAGAAATGGCTTGCACATTGGAAAGCATTGGAACTTTGGATGCCTCATACTTCTGTAAAAACAGTGAAGTCCTGCTGCACAAATGATTCAACCTCATGAGTTTTCTGTGTTGCTGTTTGTAGAGATTTCCTTATTTACAGTATTTGTCTTCTGTGATTTTTGCTTTCTTGTGTTTTTTTATGTACTTTCATACTATATGAAGAAAATATTATTTTTTGCTATGAAAATAATTTGGAAGACCCTGAAGAGGGTCCTGTCAAAGCTGAGAATGAGTGAGGAACATCACAGTTGTAAGGCTCCTTCCTCGTAGGACAGTGGTTTGTTTCACTGAGGACTGAAACACTCATTCTTGGAGGGACTCATAGGGGAACCTTCTGTGTGTTCACACTAGATCACTACTGTGATGACCTGGTCTATGAGAGGGCTTTTTGTATGGCCCAGAATTGGCAAAATCAGAAACCTGTAATGCACAGTGTAATGTACCCTTAGCAGTGATGATGCAGCCTTAAGTTCTGTAAATATCTAGGCCATTGTTTTCAAATATTGTTTAATCAAATTTAAATTTCACTGATTTGAGAGCGTGCTTTTAACTTATGTTGTGCCACTGAGAGACAGCACTGATTATGAAACATATCTCTGTTTTAAAGATGTCAAAATATGTTACAGTATTGAAAGATGGTCTTTGGCTTTCAGAAGTGGGGAAATCACTGCTGACAGTTGATTCAACGCTTATTAGTTCACCTAACTGTTCCCGTTGCTATTGTGGTAAAGCAGTATCTGTGGTCTGTGGTAGAACACTACAGATTATGACAAATTCAGCACATAGAGGTTGTCAGCACAGTAGCAGTTAATGAGAAGGGGTTAAAGACAGGCACAGCCATGGCCCCCAGACAGAGAAGTCGTAAATGTCAGGCAGATGCTGATGGTCAAAGCTCTCTAGTCAGCTCACAGTGACCAAAGTTTGGCCTTTTTCTTTTATAGTGGCTTGGCCCGTGTCCTCAACTTCCTCACTATCTTTTCTGTATCTTTTAAAAGTTGCTGTCCCATCACAAGACAGGCCACAGTTAAGGGAATTCAAACAAATGCTTCTTGATGACTATGTCTGAAGATAATAATCTGGGAATTTCCATTTTGCACCCATCTTGAGGGGTGGGGTGCACATAACAAGATGTTTTAGGGCAATGCAACTGAAACTTTTCTACTAAGGTACTTCTTTTTGGGGAGTAAAGGCATGCCCTTGGCTCGGTCCCCAAATTCTGAAAAATACAGTTCCATACAAATTTTCCTAAAAATTTTGTGTCTTTTCAAACCAATTTGTATTTGTTTTCATGTTTACTTATACTGTGAAATTAATAACCCTGGAATAGGTGCCACATTGTACTGGCACCTAACCTGTCCTCTTGAATATTCTTGTCTGTGAATTTGAGAGAGGTAGTTTGAAGGATGAGCCACTAGATTAGAAGGATAGTGTTGACTAAAATAGTTGGTAGATGTAGGTATCAGTCTTTATAATTTGTCATGAATTAACTGTGTGATATGCCATAAAACCTGTCTTTGGCTGGGTGTAGTACATGCCTGTAATCTCAGCACTTGGGAGGCTGAGGCAGGTGGATCGCCTCGAGTTCGAGACCAACCTGGGCTACAAAGTGAGCTCAAGCCTAGTCTGAACTGCTTAGTGAGACCCTGTCTCAAAAAAGGCAAAAAAAAAAAAATCCCACAAAAACAAAAACAAGAACCTGTCTTCATGTGTCGTAATTTCCATCTGTTGGATATCAATATTTGTCACATTTTTCTTACAGGAAGTTGAGTTTTGTAACTTCCCTTATGCTTTCATTTCCTCTCCTGTAAATGGAGCTAATAAGGCCCTGCTATAGTGATTTGTCTGAGAGAGTAAATATAAGCACACATCACTGGGTCCTCAAAATGGAAAAGCTAAATGAATAGTAGCATAGTTCATGCCACTTGACTCTTAAGGGGTTGATTTTATGGGTGAAATTAAAGTGATTACCACTTTGATCAATTTTTAAAGCAATATAATTAACTTTTATTTTCAATTCTTCATTAGTACAAGTTTGGAGTACACAGTGATCACATTCTTTGTAGGGAGCTGGTATGTGTGCATAATACACCTTAATTTTCTGTTACACCTGCCTTCTCTTCCAGCTCCCTCCATTTCTTAACTCCCTTCCCATTTGCAAAAGATCCATCTTCCTATTTCTTGGTATCAATCTTTATTTATTCTTTGCTTATATTTTGAGTTTTTTATATAAGCAAGACCATGAAATATTTAAGCTGTGTGTCTGATTTCGTTCATTTAAAGATGCATCCATTTTCCTATAGCTGACTCAGGTTTACCCTTCTTTATGCCACAGTAGTATTCCATTGTGTATAGGCAGCTTCCACAACTTAGCAATTGTGAAGTGTGCTACTATAAACATGGGTATGCATGTATCCCTGTAATATGACATGTTTAACTTTTTCAGGAAGACACCCAGAAGGGCAATACCTAGGTCAAATGGAATTTCTAGTTTTAGGTTTTTGACGAATCTCCATAATGATTTCCATAATGGTTGTACTAGTTTACATTCTCACCAACAAGGTAGAAGGGTTCCTTTTCACCCACACCCTGTCCAGTATTTGTTATTATTTCAATTCTTGATGATAGCCATGCTTTCTGGAATAAGATGGAATCTCGGGGGATTTTTTTGTCTTTTTTTTTTTTCTGAGACAGTGTCTCAGTGCAGTTCAGGCTAGTCTTGAGCTCACTTTGAAGCCCAGGCTGGTCTCGAACTCACAATAATCCTCCTGCCTCAGCCTCCTGAGTGCTGGGATTACAGGTGTGTGCCACCATGACCAGCCTCAGGGTTGTTTTAATGTGCATATTTCATGTGGCCAGAGATGTTGAACATTTTTTCATGTATTTATTGGATAATTGCGCTTCTGAGAAGTATCTGTTCATGTCAGTTGCACATTTTTGATTGTGTCTTTTGTTTTGGGCAGGAGTAAATTTTTTTTTTTTTAGTTTTTTATACATTCTAGATATTAATCCCTGTCCAAGATATAGCTGACAAAAATTTCTTCCCATTGTGTAGGTAGTCTCTTCATTCTATTGGTTATTTCTTTTGCTATGCAGAAGCTTTTTATTTTGATATGATCCCATTTGTTAATTCTTGATATTGTTTCTTGTGCAATTGGTATTCCCTTCAGAAGTCCTTGTCTATGTCTGTGTTTTTAGGAGTTTTACCTATTTTATCTTCCAGCAGATTAAGTGTGTCTGTTTTTCTTTCTCTTTGGTCTTTATTCTTTTTTAAGACACAGTCTTGCTATGTAGTTAACACTGGGCTTGAATTCACTATGTAGTCAAGGCTAGCCTTGAATTCCTGGCAGTCCTCCTGCCTCAGCCTCCCAAGTGCTGGGATTACAGGCGCGCACCACCATGTCTAGTTTGAGCGTCTGTCTTTTCCTATTTAGAACTTTGACCCGTTTTGATTTTAGTTTAGTGCTTGGTGAGATGCGGGTTTGGACTCAGTCTCCCGCATGTGGGTAGCCGGTTTTCCTGGAACCTCTTGTTTTCTTCTTCTTCTTCTTTTTTTTTTTCCGGTACCAGGGATCGAACTCAGGACCTTGCGCTTGCCAGGCAAGCGCTTATGCCGCTGAGCTATACCCCCAGCCCCTTCCCGGAACCGCTTGTTAAAGAGGTTGTCTTCCAATGTGTACTTTTGGCTCCTTTGTCAAAGATGAGATAGCTGATTGTTTTTATATCCTCTGTTCTATTTCGCTGACCCTTGTGTCTGTTTTTGTGCCAACACCATTCTGTTTCTATCACTGTGGCTTTGTAATATAACTTGAAATCTGGGCTTGTGATGCCTCCTGCATTGCTCTTGTTACACAGGATTGCTTTTGTTATTCCAGTCTCTTCTGCTTCCATACAAATTGTGGGAGTGTTTTTTCTGGTTCAGTGCAGAATGCTGTTGGTATTTGATTCGGGTGGTATTAAGAAGTGTGGCCACTTTGACAAAATTGGTTCTTCCTATCCAAGACAGTGGGTATCTTTTTTTGTTTTTAAATTTTGAAGAGAAACAATGATAAACAAACAATGAAACCAAGTGTGGGGATATCTTTGATGTGCTCTTTGATCTCCTTTTACAAAATACTCTAGTTTTCACTATAGTAGTGTTTCACTTCTTTGGTTAATTCCCAAAGTATTTAATTTTTCTTGAAGCTATTGTGAAAGGTGTTGTTTTCCTAGTTCCTTTCTTCAGGGGCTTCATCACTGGTGCGGAAAGGTGGTACTGACTGGTGTTGATTTTCTATCCTGCCTCATTGCTGAATTTGGTTATTAATCCCAGGAGTCTTTCAGTGGAATTTACCTCTCAGTTACAAAGGACTTCATACTTTGAAAATGCCTTGCTGGTATCCCTAAGTTACCACTTATCTGTCTGTGCTCTGAATTCACTGGAAGATATTTTTGTAGATGCTCTAGTTTGCTTTCATATTAACATTTGCAAACTGTGTAACTTTCTTTCAGGTGACTCCATTGTTTTGCAGAGTTTTTTGCCCTGCTTTGATCATATTTTCACAACTGGATTTTCAACGGAAATATGGCAATCTGTAATAGAAAAGTTGGCAAGGAAAGGGCTATGGCATGTAAGTAAAAGGAAATAACTCTCTTTTGCGGAAAGTAGACTCTTGATTAAATAATTTCTTTCTGTTGCCACTGAGTGATTATACTGTATTATTTGTTCATTTTGATGTCAGCATAATTTTTGAGCTGCAATTCCAATAAAGATGGAAAGTAATTGAGAAAGTAACAATAAGTTAGTTCTTATTGTTTTTAAGGTGGTAGAAGTATTTCATTTGTGGCAACCTCACTCCTTGCCGCGTCACCATTATCATCACAGAAATATAAAGTCCAGATGCAAATGGAAATGTAAAATTTGGATAATCGACAATTGCATGTTCATCTTTATAACTTTTTTTTTTTGTTCTGTATTATCAACAGCATGGGCTCAGGTGATCTAATCCGTGCTACTCCACAGGGTTTCTGTATAGTTTTGAGGGACTGCTGACCAGTGACTAGTGGCTGATTGAGGTGGTGTGACTTAGGAGAAGTTGCTTACCTTCTCTTGGATTTAGCTTCTTCAGTGACTTTTCTTTTTTTTAATTTGATTTTAAGGAGAGTAGTAAAAATAAAAGAAGAACAATAGCAGCACACCGACATCACAGACATAAACAAAACAAAGCAAGAACATTAAAAGTCATATAGGATTTCAAAACAAAATGATAGGAATTAACAGTGGTTGTTATATTACATATTGTTATCTTCAACTATGTTGCTCAGATTACCAGATGTAAGAATGGAAGATTGTTCGAACTATAAAAGAGAACAAAAAAATTATTAAATAAAACATTAGAGATGATCCAGAGTTTTACTAGAAAAGATGGTAGGAATTCACCAAAGGTTGTTTTCATTGCATATTGTTGTCTTCAAATCAGTTGCTTGGATTACCAGGTATAAGCATGCAAAATTGGTCAAAATATAAAATATTCTTAAGCATTAGCTGTTCCTTTCAATATACCATCTTACTAGGAATTGGTAAGAATTCACCAATGGTTGTTTCGTTACATATTGTTGTCTTCAAATCAGTTGCTCAGATTACTAGATATAAGCATGCAAAACTGGTGAAAATATAAATATTTTAAGCACTAGCTGTTCCTTTCAATATACCATCAGACAGCTGTAGTACAGTTATTCAAGCTATTCTTCTATATACATAGAAGAAATTTCTTTTGCTTTCTTATCATCTATTGTACATTTTGAGTCTTACTTATTCTTTCAGGTTCTCACACCAGGGAGACTAGATGATGTTTACACATGTGGGTCTGATTTCACTTATGAGTATGGTTTCTAGTTGTATCAATTTATCTACAAAATCCTCGAGTTTATAATTTTTATAGCTGAATAATACTCCATTGTATAAAAATACCACATCTTTTTAATCTATTCCTCAGTGGATGGGCATTTGGGTTGTTTCTAAGATGTATCTATAACGCATTGTGCTGATATAAACATGGGTACACATATATTGCTATGGTATGATGTTTTTAAATCTTTTGGAAAAATATACAACCTGAGTTCAGTGGGACTTCTAATCCTAGTTTTATGAGGAATCTCCAAACTGATTTCCATAGTGGTTTCACCAGTTTACACTCACCGACAGTGCAGAAAGATTCCGTTTCCCCCACAGCCTCTCCAGCATTTGTTTTTGGTTGATTTTTTGATGATAGCCATTCTGTCTGTGGTGAAGTGGAATCTCAGTATTGTTTTAATTTGCATTTATTGAATGACTTAAACATTTTTTCATGTATTTATTTGCCATTAGTATTTCTTCATCTGAGAAGTATGTATCAATCTCAGATGCCCACTTTTGGATTGGGTCTTTGAATTTTGGGGGCCTGAATTTTTAAAATTCTTTATATGTTCTAGATAGAAGTCCTTTATCTGAGGGGAAATTGGCTAAATTTTTTTTCCCAATTGATGAGTTTTCTTTTTACTCTGTTGGTGATTTCTTTTGATGTGCAAAAACTTTTCAATAAGATGAGATCCCAGTTGTAGGTTCTTTGAAGTATATCCTGTGCAGTTTGGGTTTTGTTCATGAACTCTCTGTCTACATAGGGATCTTCAAGGTTTTTACCTACTTTCTCTTCCAATAGATTTAGTATTTCTGGTTTAATATTTAGATCTTTGATCCATTCTGACTTTAGTTTAGTGCATGGTCAAAGATATGGATGTAGTTTTAGTCTTCAGCATATGGAAAGCCAGTTTTTCCAGCACCATTTATTAAATAGGCTTTCTTCCAGTGAACATGTTTTGTCCCTTTGTCAAAGATAAGGTGGCTGAGTATATTTCCAGTTGTGTTTTCATCTTCTAATCTGTTCCATTGATCTTTAGGTGTGTTTTTTTTGCTGGTACCATACTGATTTTATCATAGTAGCTTTGTAGTATAATTTCAAATCAGGAATTGTGATGCCTCCTACCTTTCCTTTGTTTCCCAGGATTGCTTTTGCTATTCTAGGCCTCTTCTTGTTCCAGATGAATTTTAGGAATGTTTTCTGTAGATCTGTGAGGTATACTAGTGGTATTTTAATTGAGGTTTCACTGAATCTCTACAACAATTTTGGAAGTATGGCCATTTTCCCAATGCTGGTTCTTCCTATCCATGAGCAAGGAATATCTTTCCATTTTTTGAAATTGTCTTTGATCTCTTTTTTTCAGAGTACTAAAATTTTCATTGTATAGATCTTTTACTTCTTTTGTTAGATTGATTCCTAAGTATTTCATCTTTTTAGATGCTATTGTGAAAGATGTGGTTTCCTAATTTCTCTCTTAGTCTGTTGTTTGTGTACAGGAATGCTATTGATTTTTGAATATTAACTTTGTATCCAGCTATGCTACTGAAGTTGATTATTAAATCTATAAGCCTTTTAGTGGAGTTTTGGGGTCTTCTATGTAGAGTATAATGTCATCTGTGAATAATGATAATTTCATTCCTTCTTTTCCTATCCTTATGCCTTTTATTTCTCTCTCTTGTGTAATTGCTCTGGCTAATATTCCCAGTACTATATTGAATAAGAGTGGTGACAGTGGATATCCTTGTCTTGTTCCTGATTTTAAAGTGAAAGCTTTCAACATTTGATCATTTAGTATGATGTTAGCCATTGGTTTGTCATAGATGGCTTTGTCCAGATTGAGGTAAGACCATCTATTCCTATTTTCTGTAGGGTTTTAATCATGAATAAGTGTTGAACTTTATCCAAGGCTTTTTCTGCATCAATGGAGATGATCATGTGGTTTTTGTCTTTGGCTATATTGACATGATATATTACATTAATTGATTTGCATATATTGAACCATCCCTGCATTCCTGGGATGAATCCCACTTGGTTATGGTGTATAATCTTGATAATTTTTTGTAGACTCTTTGCTAGTATTTTATTGAGAATTTTTGCCTCTATATTCATTAGGGAGATTGGCCTATAGTTCACTTTTTTGGTTGAGTCTTTCTCTGGTTTTGGTATCAGGACAATACTTGCCTCAGGAATGAGTTGGGGGGAATTCCTTCACTTTCAATTTCATTAATGAATTTGAGAAGAATGAGTGTTACATCTCTAAATTTCTTATAGAATTCATCTGTAAATCCATCAGGACCTGGGCTTTTCTTCATTGGCGAGTTTTTTTTATTACATTCTCAATTTCACTGGCTTATATTGAGTTATTCAGGATTTTTATATCTTCTTCATTCAGCTTTGGTAATTAATGTATCTAGAAACCTGTCCATTTCTTCTGTGTTTTACACCTGATGAGAGTAAAGATTTTCAAATTAGGTACTGTTGATCTGAATTTCTTCAGGATCTGTACTGAGTTCACCCTTTTCATTCCTTATTGCATGTATTTCAGTTTTTTCTTTCCTTTTTTGATAAGATTGGCTAGGGGGTTATCTTTTTTATGTATTCTTTCAAAGAACCAGCTCTTTTATTCATTAATTCTTTGCATTTTTTTTTTTTTTAGTCTCCACTGCATTAATTTTTGCTCTGAGTTTTATATTTTCCTGTCTTCTTTGGGCTTTTGGTTTGACTTGCTCTTCTTTTTCTAGAAGTTTGAGGTATAGCATAGATTGTTTATTTGTGCTCATTCTGTTTTCCTGAAGTGTGAATTCACCACTATAAATTTCCCTCTGAGGGCTGCTTTCATTGAGTCCCACAGATTCCTGTAAGTTGTATCTACATTTTGGTTTGATTGTAAATATTGTTTAATTTCTACTTTGATTTCATCTGTGACCCATTGGTTGTTTAGGAGAGTGTTATTTAATTTCCATGTGTTTATGGAGTTTTTGTGATTTCTTTTGTCATTAATTTACACTATGGTCCAATAGTATCCATGGGATAATTTAAATTTCTTTACATTTACTTAAGCATGTTGTATGTGCTAGCATGTGGTCTATTTTAGAGAACATCCCATGTGCAGCTGAGAAGAATGTGTAACCTGATACTGTTTGGTGGAACACTCTGTAAAGGTCTATTAAGTCCATTTGTTCACAAGTTTGATCACTCAAGTTTTTTTTTTTTTTTTCGGTACTGGGGATCGAACTCAGGACTCTGCGCTTGCTAGGCAAGCGCTTATTCCACTGAGCTATATCCCCAGCCCCATTTGTTCACAAGTTTGGTTAAGTTCTATTATTTCTCTGCTGATTTTTTGTCTAGTTGATCTATCTATGTGACAGTGGGGTGTTAAAGTCCCCTGTTATGATTGTGTTGCTGCTTATTTCATTTTTCATGTCTGTTAAAATTTGTCATATATAGTTGAGTATTTGGTGCATAGATGTTTATTAATGTTATCTCTTCCACTCGAAGTTTTCCCCTAACAAGTATGTAGTGATCTTCTTTATCTGTTTTGATTGTTGTTGGTTTGAAGTTCACGTAGTCTGCAATCAGAATACCTACACACACTTTTTTCTGGGTTCCTGTCACATGGAATATTGTTTTCCATCCTTTAATTTGCAGTCTAAGAATTTCTTTTTGAGTTAAATGTATTTCTTATATACAGCATATGGTTGGATTTTGTTTCTTGATCCACTCCTGCCAGTCTGCTTCTTTTGATTGGTTCACTGAAGACTGTTTACAATGATAGTTAAAACTGATAGATATTAACTTATTTTTGTCATTTATTTTCCTGCTGTTGGTTCCTCCTTTTTCCTCTGTTTAATTGCTTGCTCAGCTTGCTGGTTCCTTTGTGTTATTGTTCTTGAAGTTGTGGGTTTTTTTAAAATCTCTTTCTAGAATATCTTCCAGTACTCTTTGTAGGATTGGTTTGGTGCTCATAAATTTCTTCAGTTGTTCTTTATTATGGAAATATTATATTTTTCCATTAAAGTTGAAGGATAGTTTTGCAGGGTTCATCAATCTGGGTTGGAAGTTGTTTTCTTTCAGTACCTGAAATATTTCCCTCCAAGCTCTTCTTGGCTTGAGTGGTTTGTGTTGAGAAATCTGCTGTGATTCTGATGGACTTTCCTTTATAGGTGATCTGTTTCTTCCTCTAACAGCTTTTAATATTCTGATCTTTTGTTGAGTTTCTGGGATCTTGATCACTACATATCTGGGTGTAGTTTTATTTTTGTTATGGTTAATTGGAGTTGTATATGCTTCACTTATCTGTATGTCTGATTCTTTTTCCATGCTTGGGACACTTTCTGCTATTATTTCTGTAAATAGTCTTTCTTGCATTCCACTGGCTCCCAGGCTGGTGGGGCAGGGCTGGGGAGGCTCTCTGGAGTTCCTGAAGCTGTCTGGGATTTAGCCTGGCTTCCACAAGGGTGGGGCAGTGCAGGTCCAGAGTTTCTCAGGATCGAATGAGTCCCCATGCTGGCAGGGGAGGGGTGAGGGTGGAATACCTCAGGCTGCTGAGTCGGTCCAGTTTCAGCTGTGCTCCCTCAGTGGTGGGGCTGGTGTGGGGAGTGGCCACTGAGACCTCAGAAAGTGACTGGGGCTCCCCCTGCATCACATGCTGGTCGGCGAGGTGCAAGGGTGGCTCACCAGCGTTCCTGAAGATGTCTGGGGTTCAGCCCTGCTCCCATGAGGATGCTATGGGTGCAGAGAGTGGCCCCCAAAGCCCAGAAGGTGGCCCAGGCTCCGTCTGCCTCACATGCACGTTGGAGAGGCACCCTGGGTTCAGCCCAGAGCCTGCAGACACTAGAGGTGCAGGGAGTGACCACTGAGGCCCCAGAAAGTAACTGGGGCGCCGCCTGCCTCTCATACTGGTTGGGGAAGCATGGGGGCAGCTCACCGGCCTTCCTGAAGATGTCCAGGTTCCGTCAGTGACTTTTAGATAGTGTCAGTGATTAAACAGCTGACTTTCTGAAAACAAAATCCTGTGTTGTAGCATTTACCAATTTCTGTAGTGTACATACTTACATTGTGTTTGGTTTCCAGCTGTCACTATGACTGATGGGACTTGATGTTGGGAAGAAATGTTCACAAGCAGCTCACCAGCTGATAGGAGCTGGCTCCAGCCCATCATTTGATAGGTTCTAGTGGGCCCAAATACTTGTGGCTGATGAAACACTGATAGGTTTAGGAATAGATTGAGATAGGATATTTCTAAAGGATTTGAGTCTTATGCTTGCTGTGCTTTAAGAACTTTGTATGGAATTGGTTTTCAACTCAGATGCAAGTGTATTCTTGGCAGTACTGGTTAATGTCTGCTGCTCCTGTCCTCAGCAGGCTTTGAGGAAATGTATGGAGAACTTAGTTCACAGCAAAAACAGTAAGTTTGTTAGACAGAAAAGAGGGACTTTGGTTATTGTGGCTCAAGTGGAAAAATTTTGTAGGTGGCCTAAATTTTTGGTTTTTGAGACAGGGTCATTATATGTAGTTCAGGCTGGTCTTGAACTCACTGTGTAGACCAGGCTGTCTGAACTTGCAGTGATCCTCCTGCCTCAGCCTCCTGAGTGCTGGAGTTACAGGCATGGGTTACCATGCCTGACTGGTAGGTAGCTTAAAATAGGAAACAAAGCTAGAGGATTTTTTGTTTTGTTTTTTGTTGAAGCCTTAAAATAACTATTTTGCATTAATAGCCTGTGTGGAGAACATTATTATTCCAATTTTTCTTTTTCTTCCTTCCTATCAGTCATTTCTACTCTTGTTGTCAAAGAAAGACCGACTACCATCAAATCTCCATGTCCTTGACTTGTCGTTGAAAAGTCTCTTTCAGGTAAGTTGGCTTCTTGAAACTACTGATTTCCAGTCGATCCACTTCAGCCTTGTATTTGGGACTTCCCTTTCGCTGCTTCATCACAGGATTTGTTATATGTAGCAATCTTAGATATGAGTCACAGCTAATTCAAGTTTTACTGGTTGTAAACTTTAATGGGAGAAGGAATTTGAAGTTTTGTATTGACGTCGTAACTCCCATAATTCTTCCTGTCTATCTTTTTCCAGAAGTACGTTTTCCTTGGGCTTTATGAGAAAATGGAACAGGTGCCCAAGTTAGTCCAGTGGCTCATCTCCATTGGTGCAAATATTGAGACTATAGGACCGTACCCCCTTCATGCCCTCATGCAACTCTGCATCCAAGCAGGTGAGTGCTCTCCCAGTTACCCTCCAACTACCTTCCGGCTCTGAGCCCTGGGACTCTGCTGTGCACAAGTGAAACCAGAAATTAGCTACCTGATTGTAGACTATCCAATAATTTGAATATTCAAATGGATGAAAGCGGCAGAGGAATAGCGTCATTTTATTTCTCCTGGACCTAATAGCTATAAGAGGTTCAGATCAAGAGGATTTTATGTTCCTAGACAGATCCTGGCAGCAAGGTGGAGCCCTGGGACCCAAGGAGGGGCGTTTGGATAGACAGCTTTTGCTAGGCAGTACTCCTAGGAGAGCTGTGGTTTCCCCCTGCCGGCAGTGGCAATTTCGGTGGTTCTCTTCTTCTACATTCATTTTCTCTTTAGCTCGGAGGGCCAACTGCTGTGTTTTGAGACTTAGCTGGGAAATTCTAAGAGAAGAAATATGGGCTATTACTGATACATTTTAGTTGTGATTCTTTTAAAGAACTACTGTTTTCATAAAATTGTTGCTTTTTAAAGCTTTGCCATCTGGTTATGGGATTTAAATTTTAAAATATTTTTCTTCTATCATTAACACACATGAACTCTCACATTCATACTTTAGAAAGAAGCTTCTTTTCCTTGCCAAGCATCTGGGGGCATTGCTAGTGGACATTTACCCATACCATTTTAGGGTCAGAAGGAGCCAAGATAACTTGTCTATGATACCAATTCTAGGTTGTGAATTCCCTCGGGAATGGGGGCTTTGGGGTGGCCAGGGGCTTGAGGCCTTAGTCCTCCATTTTTGCTTTTGCCAGGTTTGTCTTGCCATTATCCAGTTCACATACTAGGCAATCCAGGAGAGATTTTCTTCTACTCAGATATTGTCAGATAAACCATTTTAAAGTAAAGGCTGTAAATCATTTGAATCCAGTTTTCCCAGCTTGAAATTAAGAAACTTGAATGTGGAAGAGTATACCTATGATTATGCATGTCATTACCCTGCATTGTCTCTGTTTTTAAAGTGAGTTCCTGTGGTTACAAGCAGTGTCAGAAAGGTCAAGCCTTTCAGTTTATCTCTGATTGGTTCTTCAGAGGACAATTCTGATATGGTGACAAATGGTGTTCATAGAGTTGGCAGAGATGTGTGGCTTTCCAAGATCTCAAGAGCTATAAAGAAGGAGTCTGGGAAAAAGAGTATGTCCTATTGATAGTAAGGTAGTAAGGCAATCAGAGATTCTGGCTTGGTGACTAAAATGGGGGCTGGTGGTGCCCTGCCCAGACCCTCTTGGTAGCAGTGCCCATCTCCACCTGCTTTCAGAGTTGGCTGCTAACAACCCATAGCTGCCCTGTTGCCCCTCTTTGCCAGCAAGGAGGTTCCCAGGGATGTTCTTCATCAACCTGCAGCTTTTAACTGACTGACAGGAACTCAAAAGCTTGGCCCTGTGTCTCAAGGTGGCTTGATGTTGTAGTGCAATTCGTGTTCCAGAACTCCCCATGGGCTCAAAGCTGGAGCTGATTCCAGTTAAGAACACTTCCTGGCTCAACTTCTTTCCATACCCTGTCTTCCTTCTCTCACTTTCCTTCCCCACAGATCTCTCTCTCCCTCAGTAAATCACATGTATAAGAATCCATATCATAGACTTCTCGGAAACTCAATTCAAGATTACGTGAATAAGTTTGTGTAACTCTTCTTTTCAGTTTACAAACATGATTTTCTCCCCATACCTGTTTGTTTGAGAAGAGAAATGTGTGTTGGGTTTTCCATTTGGTTGTCTTAGTTTAGCACCCATTATCTGTAACTCATTTTAATTCCGTGCAGGAGAAAACCAACTTTTCAGGTGGTTAATGGACTACGAGCCTGAGTGGAAAGGGCGAATCAATCAGCAGGATGACGATGGCTGCACTATTCTGCACGTCGTGGCTGCCCACTCTCCAGGGTACCTCATCAAGCGTAAGTAGCAGCACCTCTCCGAAGGGTGTGATGTTTGCTACTTGACTTTGGGCTTTAGAAAACCTGCGTGACTTACCGCTGCCATTTTTGTGGCAGGCTCACAGGGCTAAACTTTCTCTTTAGTTAAACAGGACTGGGACAAGAGGCTGTATGTAGAAAGAAGGTATGGGGAGAGAAGGAAGAATTGCTGGGCTCCTGTGCACTTTGGGCTTTATGTAGCTTCTGAGTGGGCTGCATGATTCAAAGACATGGGGGTCTGGCTGACTCGTTCCCTCTCTGATCATGTTACAAAGTGCTTTATTTTATGCGGAGTCTGTGTTAACTGCCTGACATAAATGTGAACCAGACAACAGACATGGTACTTGTAATTTAACACAGAAAGTATATTCTCCCAGACTACTGGAGCCAGGTAGAAGAGCAGGGCTAATAAATGCAGGGAAGAGCTGGTTCTCTTGACATGGACATATCTTATGCATCGGTGAAACAGAAAGACTGTTCATTTCCACAGAGCTCTTTGAGGGCATTCATTTTTCCTGAAACTCTCAGCCCCCTCAGTCATCATTTTTTCTTCTGGGTGGAGGAAAGCTTTTTTTCTGCTCCGTTAGTGGGCTCTCAGCCTCAGTGGAAGAGAAGAGACAGGAAGTGGTGGGAAGTTTGTGCCTGGTTTTGCTGCATCCTGGAGCTGATCGTAGGAATCAGGTTGGGCTCGTGTCTCATGGCAAGAGACTGAAAATTTGTATTTTTTTAAAAAGTATGAAGTCCTATTATTTTCAAGTGTCTGCTTAGAAGTAAACATGCCTGCGGAATAGACAGCTTGGAGGCCTGCTTCTGGGGACCTCTGCTTGGATGGTTTCCCTTGGGAAACTGCAGCCTTCACTTTCATCAGGTCTCACGCGGAGCCCCGCGAGGCCTCTTTCTCCAGTGCTGCCCCCTGCTGGGTGAGGCCCGGGAACCTACATCTGGAGAAAAAGAGAAAAGTTATTTTATGGATTTTTATGAAGTCTATTGAAATTTAATTCATGACTATATAATTGCCTTGTTTAAAGTGTGCACTTCAATGCTTCTTAGTATATCACAAAGTTTTGCAACTACTATGTCATTGCAGACAATTTTGGAACATTTCTGTCATTCCCAGAGGAAACCCCGGACCCGTTAGCAGTCATTCCCCATTGTCCCTTATCCTGCCAGTCCTGAGCAACCACTAATTCACGTTCCAGCTCTATGGGTTTGCCTGCTCTGGACATATCATATAAATGGAAATATGTAATGTATAGTTTTTGTGACTAGCTTTTTTTGCTAGCATGATATTTTCAATATTTATCTAGGTCAGTGGTGGTAAATCTTTTAGAGATGAGTGCCCAAACTATGGCCCCAAACCCACTTATTTATTGCAAAGTGCAAACACTGCAATTAAACCTGAATAGTGAAGTTTGAGTTTAGAAAAAACAACTCATACACTAACATCTTTTATCTTAAAAGGAAAACAACATGGGTGCCATAGGTTTGGAACCAATGATGTAGGTTGTAGCAGGAATTAATATTTCTTTTTTATTATCAAATAATATTCCACTACATGAATATATCATATTTATTTATTCATTCAGCAGTTGATGGATATATGAGTTTTTTCCACTCTTTGGCTTGTATGCATAATGCTGCTATAAATATTTATATAGTTTTCATTATACAGGTCATTTGCTTTGTTGGTTAAATGCATTTCTGTTTTTTTTGGTAGATAATGTGAATGGGATTCCTTTCTTGATTTCTTCCTCAGAAATTTTATTATTGGTGTATGAAAAAGCTACCAGATTTTGTATGATTTTGTATCTTGCAACTTCATTGAATTTTTTAATTAGTTCTATCAGTTATTTTTAATGAAGTCTGTAGATTTTTTTATAAAACCATGTCATCTTTACATTGGGATACTTTTACCTCCTCTTTTTCTGTTTGGAACTGCTTTATTTCTTTCTCTTTATTGCTATGGTAAAACTCCCACAACTATATTGAATTAGAACGATAACAGTGGATATCCTTGTCTTGTTCCTGTCTCAGAGGAAATGATTTCAGTTTTTCTCCATTCAGCACAATGTAGGCCATAGATCTGTTGTATATAACCCTTATTGTGCTGAGGCATGTTCTTCTATACTTAATTTTTTGAGCACTTTCTAAATTATGAGTTTTGTTGACTGCTTTCTTCTGCGTGTACTGAGATGATCATGTGGTTTCTATCCTTCATTCTGTTGTGATGTGCTGTGCTTGTTAGTTTGCATATGTTGAGCTATCATTCCATCCCTGGGATTAATCCCACTTGTGCATGTTGTATAATCTTCTTGATGTATTTTTTGGATTTAATTTGCTAGTAAATATTTGAGAATTATTTCATTTATGTTCAGAGACCTTGGTCAGTTTTTGTTGTATCTTTATTTGGTCTTGGTATCAAGGTAATGCTAGCCTTGTAGAATGAGTTTTGGAAGGTCTCTTTCAACTTTGAAATAGTCTGAGAAGAATTTGTGTTAGTTCTTAAAGTTTAATAAAAGTCAGCAGCAAGGTCATCTAGTCCTCAAATTTTCTTGGTTGGAAAATTTTTATTTCGGATTCAGTCCAGTTATTTGCTGCTGGTCTCTTTTTCCACATCCTTATGGTTCACTTTTGGTAGGTTATATGCGTCTAGAATCTGTCCACTTCTAGGCTTTCCAGTTCGGTGGTATATAGTTGCTTTTAATAGCCCATAATGGTGCTTTATATTTCAGTGTATCACTTGTAATACCTCCTTTCCCATGTTTGATCTCACTTGTTTGGTTAGCCTAGCTAGAGGTTTGTCACTTTTATCTTTTCAAAACCTTAACTGTTTGTTGAGCTTTTGATGTTTTTAGCCTCTATTTCACTTATTTCTGCTCATTGTCATTTTTTTTCCTTCTACTAATTTTTCCATTATGTTTGTTCTTGCTTTTCTAGTTCCTTGAGTTAGTTATCAAATTCTTTAGTTGAAATCTATCTTTTCTTTTTTGCTGTAGGCAATTATTCCTATAAAGTTCTTTCTTCATATTGCTTTTGTGTTTCCCATGTTCTTGTATGTTGTATTTTCATTTATTTCAAGAAATTTTGTAATTTCCCTCTTGATTTTGACCCATTGTTTAAATGAATTATAGTATTCACAGTAGCTGAAAGAGTTAAGCTATAGAATTAGCCTAGGTGCTTCTCAACAGATGAATAAATAAAGAAAATGTATATGTGCACAATTGAGTATTTTGCAGCCACAAAGAAGGATGAAATTGATATGATTTGTAGGAAAATGAACAGAATCAGAAATAGTCAATAATGTTAAAATAAGCCAGACTTGAAAAAAGAAAAATACCATGTTTTAATCTCATGTGGAACCTTAGAAATACACAGAGAGATAACATTAAAGTAGAAGAGGCATTATTAGAGAAGAGGGGAATGTAGGGGGAGGCAGGATGCATAGGGGGTTAATAGGGAATGGAGATAGTCAAAAGATGTTGCTTATATGTATGGATCTGCCAAAATGAAATCCATTGATCTTTATACTAGTAAAAAGGAGAGCATGTTATTTAATTTTCATGTATTTGCATGCTTTCTAAAGTTATACTTTTTTGTGATATTAGGAAATGAATCCAGGGCCTTGTGCAAGCTTGGCAAGCATTTTAACACTGAGCTACAATTCCAGCCCTCTCGTTATTCATTTCTAGTTTTGTTTTATTGTGCCTAGAGAAGATACATGCTATGATTTTATAGTGTTTAATTTGAGTTTTATTTTGCGGCCTAATGGTGAACATTCCATGTGCAGAGAAGAATGTGTACTCTGCAGCTGTTGGATGAGAGGCTCTGTAAATGCCTGCTAAGTCCATTTGGTCTGTAGTATAATTTAACCCATGTTTATTTAGTAATATTTTGTGGAAATGATCTATTGATGGAAATGGGCTGTTGAAGTCCTCATCTATTATTGTACTAGGCTCAGTTTCTTTTTTCAGATCTTATAATGTTCGTTTTACATAATTGCATGTTTCAGTGTTGGGTGCATGTATATTTACAGTGGTTGTTTCCTCATTCTATGGTCACCTTTACCCCTTTTACAGTTTTTGAGTTAGAGTCTATGTTATCTGCTGTATAGAGTTATTCTTTCTCACTTTTTTTTCCTTTTGCAGGGTACATCTTTTTCTGTTTTCAGCCTGTGCATGTCTTATGAAGTGAATTTCTTTTGTTTTTTTGGTCTTTTTGAGACAGGGTCTCACTATGCAGTTGCTGTCTTGAACTTACTTTGTAGCCCAGGCTGGCCTCAAACTTGCAATGATCCTCCTGCCTCAGCCTCCTGAATGCTAGGATTTGTGCCACTGTACCTGGCCATAAATTTCTTGTAGGTAGCATTTTGTGGGTATAGTTTTATTGGTTGATTGATTGTCTTTTTGAGACAGGGTCTCACTCAAGCTAGGCTTGAGCTCACTTTGTAGCCCAGGCTGGTCTTGAACTTAACAATGATCCTCCTCCCTCAGCCTCCTGATTGCTGGGATTACAGGCATGCACCACCACACCTGGCTTCATGAGTATAGTTAAAAAAAAATCTTTTTAACCAGCCAAAATCATTTAATTAGTGAATTTAATTCATTTATAGTCAAGGTTATTATCAATAAATAATGATATGCCCTTGTCTTCTATTAACTATTTTCTATATCCTTTTTTCCTCTCTAATTCATCTTTGTGGTTTGGTGGTATTTTGTATTTTTTTTTTCTTTGTCTTTTTGAGATAGGGTCTTGCTATGCAGTTCAGGCTGGCCTTGAGCTCACTTTGTAGCCCAGGCTGGTCTCGAACTCACAACAATCCTCCTGCCTCAGCTTCTCTGAGTGCTGGGATTACAGGCATGTACCACCATGCCTGGCTAAAGAATTTAATGACCCAATTATTTATTTGTCTGTCCTTTTTTTTTGGTACCGGAAATCGAACTCATGACCTCAGGCTTGCCAGGCAAGCACTTATGCTACTGAGCTACATCCCAGCTCTGGTATTTTGTATCGATAGGACTCGATTCTTTTTTGTGTGTCTTAGTTTTATGTACTACTACTCTTTTCCCCGGGTACTCGGGAGTAAACACAGGGCCTAGCGCATGCGAGGCAAAGTCTTGATAAATTGCCCCAGGTGGACTTGAACTTGTATTCCTCCTGCCTTAGCCTCCTAAGTATCTGGAATTATAGGTATGTATCACTATGTCTGGCTCTCCATCAGGTTTTGAGCACTTTTTTACTTTCTGATACTACAAGATGCTTTAGGCACATCTTTCTCCCTCTCTTTCTTCTGGTACTGGGAATCAAACACAGGACTTTACACTTGCCTGGCAGGCGCTGTGCCCCTGAGCTATCTCCCGACCATATTGATAGTGCCTTGTCCCAGTTCTAGAATCAACCACTTCCCTAAGGATCCTTGCTTCCTATAGTTGGAGATGGTGTAGAACGATGGTGGTGAACCTATGGCCTGCGTGTTACTGTGTTTTTCTTTTAAGATGAAAGATGTTAATGGATGAATTGACTTTTTAAACTAAAAATCTCAGTATTCAGATTTAGTTGCAGTGTTGGCATTTGTGATAAATAAGTGGGTTTTGGGTTGTAATTTTGGCACTTGATCTCTAAAAGGTTTGCCATCACTGGCGTAGAAAAATGATTTGGTTATGTGACACTGCTAACTAGAGTGTCATTTTTTATAGGACTTCTCAGCGGATAGAGCTAGAACATACATGTGTACAAACTCTGTGTTACTATATTTGCTTCTGTATTAAAAATCATGAGTTTATACTGGTAAATCTGATTCTAGTCTAGTGCCAAGGTCATTTAGTTTTTTTAAATTTGTAATATTTGTTATCTGTGCTATATTTACTTGTTCACTTCTATGAGTTTTAGGTTTGCTAATTCATTATCACTATGAAAAAAATATTTACACCTAGAAATATATTCATTTTTGTTCAGTGTTTCTTGCCTGCCTTTCTAACTTTAGACAATTCAGAAAAGATGCTATTCGTTCCTTTCTTACCCTCTTTACTATGACTATGTTTGTCATTTAGTGTGCCTAGGCTCTTTTTTAATGTTTGGATTATGTTTTGGGATTTTCCTTACATCCTGGTTAGTTTTACTTGTGTATAGTTGAGGAGGGGATGTGAAACATTACTATGGAAACTTTGCAAAAAGATACACTTAGAAAAGTGTTTCTCCTTATCCCAGTTCTACTTCTCCAATTTTATTTCTCCCTTCTGTTTGATCATCTACGTGTATATAATCAGCTTCTTTGATTTCAGACTTTCGCCTTGGGAATTTTCTTGCAACAGTGAACAGATACACATGTATTTTATTACATACCCTTTACATGAAGTCATATTATATATTCTTTGCACTTTGCTTTTTTTTCATTAACAGTGAATCCTGAAAATCTGTTCATGTAAATTTATCAGCCTAAGTGTGTATATAGATTTGTTAGACATTATCAAGTTTGTATGTAGGATGATTCCATCAGTTTCATTACCACAGTGTATGAATGTGCCTCTCTTCCCACAGATTTACCAACAGAATTTGTTGTCAGATTTAACATTTGTTTCTGGTCTGGTAGATAAAAATTGCTATTTCAGTGTTGTCTTAATTTGTATATCTCTACAGTAATTATGTGTGGGCTTGAGCCTATATTTTTTGGTACCAGGAATTGAAGTTGAGATCTTGTGCTTGCCAAGCAGATGCTTAGGCCACTGAGCTATATCCCTGGCCCTGAGCTTTTTTATATTTAAGAACCATTTTAAAGCTGGGCATGGATGGTGGTTCACGCCTGTCATCCCAGCCCTCGGGAGGCAGAGACAGGAGGATTGTCACGAGTTCGAGACCAGCCTGGGTTCCAAAGTGAGCTCAAGGCCAGCCTGAACTGCAAAGCGAGACCCTGTCTCTAAAAGAGCACAAAAGGGCTGGGGATATAGCTCAGTGGAATAAGCGCTTGCCTAGCAAGCGCAGGGTCCTGAGTTCGATCCCCAGTACCGCAAAAAAAAAAAAAAAAAAAAAAAAAAAAAGCAAAAAAGAACCGTTTTTATATCCTTTTTGGCGAAAAAGAAAAAAACATATAAACACTTGTATATGTTCTTGTCTTTCATTTTTTTTAAAGTTTACTTTAGCCCTTGTTCTCAGTTTTAAAGATTTCACTGTTCATTGTCGATCTCAGCCAAAAGAGAACACCTCCCTTCAATACTTCAGTAAAATTCCACCCAGTATGTCTGATTGACAAGCCTTTGGTCGCATGTCTTCCAAAGAGCCAATCAGAGGGATGGAATGTCCTGATTGGCTAGGTGCTGGTCACCTGTTAACCTTCCGGTGGAGGAGGGGACAGCATCCGCGCGGCCCTGTGTTCCCACACGCTGACAGGCTTGTGTCTGACGTTTTCTCCCACGATGTCAGGTGGGCCGAGAACGGGAAGAGGGGCGTTTCTGAAGGAAAGGTATGTGGTTTTTCTCAGAAAAGGAGGAATAAATACTAGTCCGGCTGTAAAAAAAAAGTCTGTCACGGGTCTTTAAACTTTGCTTCCTCATCCCCTTAAATAATTTTGAATAGCTGTACTTCTTCACATATTTTTAAGTTGACATCTGGGATTTTAAAACTGTGAGTAAATTATTGTAAGAAAGGATAATTTTCAGAATGACGTGAAAATTGATATTTTAAAATACAACTGTTACCTCACCCTCTACTTCTATATAATAAAATGTAAATGCCATAGTAATTTGATACCCTTCAACTTCCATTTTTAAAATGCTAGACAAGCATTTTAATAGTAAAAAATATTCACCTATGTGTTCCTGTTTGGGATATTTCCTGTTTATTTTTTAAAAAGAAGTTTGTCCTAATATATTTTGTTTTGAGTATCTTATTGGTCATCTAGTGGTAATTCTTTTGGAATAAACGTACTCACACAACTTTAAATTTAAAAACATGTCTTTGATTTTTAAGTTACCAAGGATTAAATGTTGTTTTCTGGATTGAATTATGACTGAAATTATTATAATCAAAGCATAAATATAGTAAACATTTCTATGTTACATGCAAAATTTTGGGCAGGGCATGGTGACAGCTAAGCAACTTAGTGAGATACTGTCTCAAAGGTGCTGGGGATATAGCTCAGTATGAAAGCTCTGGGTTCAATCTCCAGTAGTACATTTCCCCCACCCATAAAAAACAGTTTTGGAGGTAGTTAGGTTTTTTGGAGGTAGTTAGGGAGGGGATGGAATGTAGGTGTTTTTTTTTGTACTAGGAATTGAACTCAGAACTTCATTTATTTTTATTTTTATTTTTTATCTTTTTGAGACAGGGTCTCACTGTGCAGTTCAGGCTGGCCTTGAGCTCACTTTGTAGCCCAGGCGGGTGTCGAACTTGCATCCTCCTGCCTCAGCTTCCCTGAGTGCTGGGATTACAGCCATGTGCCACCATGCCTGGCTATTTTATTTTATTTTTATGTATTTGTTTTTATTTTTATTTATTTATTTATCTTTTTTTTTTTTTATGAACTCAGGACTTTGTGCTTGCCAGGCAGGCACTGTACCACTGAGCTACACCCCTGCCCCCCACCCCCTTTTTTTAAACAAAGTCTCCTTGTATAGTCCAGGCTGGCCTTGAAATTTTAATGTAGCCCAGACTGGCCATGAACTTACAATAATTCTCCTGATGCTGTTTCCTGAATGGTGGGATTTAAGGAATGTTCCATCATGCCTGCCTTTGCAGTGCTTTCTAAACAGTGTTTTGCAGGCATTAGTTAGTTTAAAGTCTTAGTGTTGATACACTGTAGGTTAGGAGCATTTACTTCCTTTGGAACAGTATATATATTGTAGTAATTGTATTAGTTTTGTATTCCATGTAAGAAATTACCATAAGCATAGTGGCTTAAAACGACATCCACTTACTTCTGACCTCTAGAACTTTGACTTTTAGAACTTATGAATTAGGTCAAGACCACTTGGATAATCTCTATCTTAAGTTAACTTATTAGAAACCTTAATTACACTTGTAGAGTCTCATCACAGTAGCACCTAGATTAATAGTTGATTGAATAACTAGGATAAAGCATGTGTATACCATGGGTCAAGAATCTTGGCGTGTTAGAATTTTGATTACCACAGTAAGATTCTTCATGGGTAGCAAGCATGAGTTTTTTATCTTTGGAATGCGAGAGATAGGCAGTTGTGACTATGGCTGTGTGGATGTGGGGGAGGGGAATGTGATAAGCACTATGATATTTGGACTGAAGATGCCTAGCCAGGCAGTGAATTTTACTAAAGATTGTGTATGTAAGATGGAAGCCAGGTATAGATTTAATTCTGTGTGCCTGTGTAAGTCCTTGTGCATCCCCAGGATATATCTGCTCCATTCTGAAAAGTGTTGCCTCTGTGATCTCAGAGACACTTTGATGCTTGGCAAATAGATACATCAAAGCAGCAAATGGAGCATTGGTCTCGGGAGTGGTGGTGGTAACAATGACAGCAGCAATAACAACAAAAACCTCCTGATGCCAAAGCAATTGCCACTTTGTTTGTCCTGTCCTCATACAGGCGTTTTTTTTTTTTTTTTTCCTGGAATAACATTCTGTTTCCTCTCCAGGGGATAAAGAAATCTGAAGTCACAGCTTGCTCTTAGCCTTACAGCTGTAACTGTTGCCTGGTAACCAGATTTCTCCTCTCCTTGCTTGTTGCCTAGGAGAGAGGAGAAAGGTATAGAGGAGCACACTTCTAAACCTCTTAAAAGCTATTGTCCTTCCCACTCCACTCAGGACTCCTTGCTTTGGGGAGTTAGATGGACTGCCTGAAGCTGGCAGTTTAGTTTCCTTAAATATAGGGGCCCTGGTCTTCATGGGAGCGTCTCCTTATGGTAGGAGCCTTAACAATCCCTCTTTCTCATTTTGGACTGTCCTAGGACAAACAGAGGATGTGCAGATGCTCCTCCAGTATGGGGCAGACCCTACTCTACTAGATCGACAGTCTCGGTCTGCTGTGGATGTCCTGAAGAGAAATAAGAACTTCAAAGCCATTGAGAAAATCAACAGTCACTTGGAAAAGCTGGCTACAAGTTCTAAGGCCTTAGCAGGTACAGTTCTAGTAAATTAACTTTTTAGCGGGAAGATAAAACAGGCTTTGTGATATTAGGTACAAATCAGTTTGTTCCTTTTTGGTATGCATAGAAGGAAGTGAGATACTTTTCCCACAATGTTCAGAAAGCTTGTTTGCTTTTTTGGAAAGAGAGAATAACTCTTATTGTGAATGAGATAACTCTTGTTGAACAAGCATCTACAAGTAACAACTTTTTCCCCTTTAGACAGTATGGATAATTTTTTCCATGCAAATGCACAGCAAAAAAAAAAAAAAAAATCCAGGGAATAAGACAACAAAAATCCAGCCTAATCCTTAATCACTGCAAGCAATTTAAAATATATGTTTATTTCTTGATTTGCTAATGTGAGGCAGAGTCGGTTGACATCTTGGTATAGAAGATGAGGTGCTTGACTAATAGTCCTATTTGTTGGATTTTATCTGGTAATGTTACTTGTTATCATTTCCATTCTGCTTAACTGTACGGCTTAAGTTTTCCATGGTTCATCTGTAGATTGATACTAAGTATTGAAAACTAGTGGGTTGTATTTACATGGTAGTATGATTATGTAAATGTTACTTTTAACATTTGTATTTTTATTAGTATTTTTATTAGTATGTTTCCACTATGTAATGATTGCATTCTTTGTGGGGAGTTGGTACATGTACATACACATCTTAATTCTTTTTTCATCCTTCCCTCTCCTTCCTTTTCTCCCCGCTGCTTCCATCTCTTGGTGAATGTTACTCTTCCTGCAACTATGAGTATAGCTGGACCTACAGAAATAAATCAGTAAATGTTCTGAAAACTTTGCTTTTTAAATGTGATATACTCTTAAACCTTCTGTTTAATGAAACATCTATGTATTTTTATGCTTCCTGTACGTTTTGCACTTGTATGTGACTCTTGTGGCTCATGTTACCTATATAGATTTCCTTCTTGATATGTTAGAATACTGACTGAAGTAAGCTTTTCATGGAGTAGACATGGATAGACTTTCACTGTTTTTGAAAATATCTTTATTTTATCTTTATACCAATTAATAACTTGTTTGAGTATACACATAGTTCATCAATAGTAAGTTATACTTTCTCCCTGTATTTTATCATCTTTGTAACTGGATTATGTTTTACAACCACTGATATGTCATGGTTTAATGGCAACCTTTTTTGGTGTATTCCATATCTTTAGATTTATGAAATACAGTATATAATCTGGTTACTTACATCTTTGAAGAAATTGCTTTCTAATCTCCATTGCTACTGATGAGGAGTCTGATGTCAGTCTTATTTTTTCCCCTTCTAGAATATTCTGCTTTTGAATTCAGGCTTTCCTTGGTGTGCATTGTGATGTGATTCTTTATTTGTTCTTGCTTTGCACATGCTGGTCCCTTTCAATCTGCTTTTCTAGCTTAGGAAAATTGTGTTATTTTATTCCTTCCCAGTGGTTCTTTTATTCTCTCTTTGCCACTACTATTAAGTGGGTGAGCTTCTTGAATATGTCTGTCTTCTTTTTCTTAATATTTTCTACCTCGCTTTTAATTTCCAAATCTTTAACTTTTCCTTTTATAATTCAATTTGTCCTTGCTACAGTTTTGAATTTGAAAAACCAGTTTTAATTACTCAGAATTTTTTCTTGTTCTGACTGTTGTTTTTTTTTAATTATAGAAGCTTATTCTTGTTTTGTATTTGTTTCATTTTCTTGAATTGCATTTAATGATATTATTATATATATTTAAAGAATATTCTCTTCTCTGAATTATTTATGTTACTTTTGGGTTTGATTTCTTTTCTTGCTTTTCTTTCGTGCTGTTGCTTTTTCCTAATCATCTTATGATAGTTGGATGTTTACACTTGTGAATGAAGTAGATTGATTAATACTTTTTAAGTGGTCATGGCACATGTTCTAGAGTTATTTAAATTTATTTCTCCAGAAGCACGCCTTCTTATGAATGCATACATGAATGCAGCCTCTGGGGGTTGTGTGTTGGGGCATAGACAGTCTGTTGATGGGATGATTGCAATTGACAGGTCAGAAAGTTTTATGTGGGGGATATTCCAACTGATTTTCATTTAACTGACTTTTCTGCACTTGTGTTTTAATTTTTATTTAAATGTCTTCTGTTGTTCCCACAAGGCAAAGGTAATGAGGAGAGAGAAATGTATTTGCAGTTCTCCTTTTTTCTATACATATTCTTTTCAAGGTGTGACATACCATGTTTAGTTTTTAGGTGACCTTATGTTTTAGGAAATTTTAATTTTTTCTCTGAGACAGTGTAACTATAACAAATGACTGTAAAGAACTTCCTGAGAGCTTGTGTTTATAATTTTAGTTTTAAAATGGTTTCCACAACTTGAGAACTTTAAACTAAATGGGTTACTTTGCCATTGAATATCTAGGTTTCAAAATAACAGTGGTGCATGCCTGTAATCCCAGCCCTTGGAAGACTGAGGTAGGAGGATCACCATAAGTTTGAGGTGAGCTTGGGCTCCATAGTGAGTTCAAGGCCGGCCTCAAGTACATAGCAAGACCCTGTCACAAAAACAAAAAAGACCAGCAAAAATGAAATGACTCGTTTGTTGGCAAAATTATGTTTTATTAATGCTGACTTTAATTCTCAGAATAATGTGTATATTTAATATTATAGCCCCAAACATGATGTCCACTTGTTTAGTTTTCATTAGTTTAGTTTCCTTGTATAATTTTTGAGTGTCTGCTAATCATTAAAAACCTGAGACAGGGTTTGGAACCCAGAGAAGCAACTCAACAGAATCTAAGCTTATCTTCTTTTTTACTCATTAGAATTCACCTGTACTGGCCTGATAGAAAGCATGAGAGGAATGTGCGCCATTTCAGGCTTGCTATTTGTTTTACCAGATAGCCTGTGTTAGCAGTGGCTATAGTCAAGCCTATAACCCCCAGTGCTGGTTAGCATAACTGTTGGATACTTGATTATTTTATAGCTTTCCAAAACCTTGACCATGTGGATTTTCTTGCGTTGTAAAGGGATATTGAAAACTAGATAAACATTGAGTTAAAAGTTAAAAGAACTGATAAAAATCAAGGAAGAAGAGTATGATAGTAGTCAGAGCTCGTAGTAGTCAGCCTCTGAATCGGTGTCTGAGTGTTCTATACTGAGACATCTATATATCTATGTACCTATTTATCTGTATATCCATATAGCTCTATCGAGTGGCATATATACATTTTGTTTCTAAGATTTTGCCCATTGCACACACTTTAAAATGTAAAGTGAGGCTGAGGAATCTTTGTAGACCTGCTATATGCAATATACTTTTCTGAGGTGATAGAAATGGTCTACACATACTTGTTTGATATGATAGTCACTAGTCACATATAGGTATTCAGCAATGAAAGTATATAGCTCATGAATCTGAAGAACTGAGAGTTTAATTTTAGTTGACTGTAATGTAAGTAAGTTAGTGGCTACTGCAATGGACAGTGTAGTTTTAAACTTCGGCTCCCCGAAGGTCTCTCTATGCAGGGTAGCAGTTGAGAAAATGGTGAGAGTGTTAAAGGAAAGGGTCCCTGGCTGCGGGAATAAAGACAGATCTTTGTTTTTGAGAACCTCAATCCTTTCCTATCTTAATTCCTTGAACACACAGATAGAAGTATTATCTTTGGGATGAACTGCTGCTGGGGTGTTTATATTTGTACCCATATTCTTGATCAAAGCATCTAATTTGATGATTTTTTTAAAAAAGAAATCTCTGGTCCTGAGTACAGCATTAGGATACAAGTTTTTGGGCCTAAATGAATAAATGAATGTTCCATTGTAAAGACTAGAATTAAAGATGCTATCTCAGAAAGAAAAGAAAAGGAAAGAAAAAGATGCTTTCTTCTTTAACTCTTTCCAAAGGTCTCTGCACCCAATTTTGCTGATAAGATGCTAATTGGCATTTAGGTGAGAACTAAAGCTTGAGAAATAGAGGTTCTTGTTGAAGATTTCTACTGTTCTCCAAATCAGCTTGGTCAGCATTAACATGCACACAAATCTTTTGATTCACCAGATTTTTTCACCAGGTGCCAGCAGATGTCAGAGACCACTTTGAGGAGTAAAACTTCAACCTTAAATAGTTAAGATTATAGAGTTGTTTTTATTTTGCCTTTCATGGCCACCACCAGATGGCAACATGTACACTTTCTGTAGTGTCTGTTGCTGCTCAGCTCTTTCCTTAGGACCAAGAACAGGATTAGAGCCTTTGTCTTGTAGTTGTGATCTCTCGGATACACTCTTGCTCTGTTTTCCCTAGTGAACTCAAATCCAATCCAACAGTGTGTTTAAACCCCGGGAGAATGCCTCTTTGCGGTTAACATAGGCATGGGACATTGACTTAAAACATGTCTGTCATATCCCCTTCTGAACCAATATTTTAATCTTTTTAAAGACCATGTATGAGATATAGGAAAGAAAATATTAATACTTACAGATATATTTGCCATAAAAATTAATGTTTGTTATTTGATCATTTAGTCTTATCCTATGCATTTATAGTTATATATTTTTAATTTCTTTTCTAGAAATAGATATGTTCATTAACTTGATAAAATTGAGTGTAATAAAATATGTTTTGCCTTTTACACCTGATGGATTTGGGCAAAGATGGATTTTGGGCAAAAACAAGACCTCATGTTGAAATGATTTATTTCTATTTTCTACTATTTCTGAGCACTGTTGCAACTTCATAAGACCAATTAATTTTTAATTTCAAATCTGCTTATATGTATTTACTGAATAGAAACATTATGGAAAAGTATAGTATAAAACTTTATTGCCGTTATAGTTTGGCATTGTTTTTTTTGAGACAGGGTCTCACTATATAGTTTAGGCTGTCCTTGAACTCACTATGTAGCTTAGGCGGTCCTCAAACTTCTGGCAATTCTCCTGCCTCAGCCTCCCAAGTGCTGGGATTACAGGCATGGACCACCGTATTCAGCAATTTTGTCATATTTTTATTGAGTCTCTCATTATTTAATTAATAGTTATCTTTTTAAAAAGTCTGGTTATAATGTATAAGCAACTTTGTATCTTGATGTTTCTTTGTCTCTTATAAAGCTTGTAGAAAATTTAGAAAAAAAAATTGAAAAGTTCAGTGAAATAAGCAAGTCATCACTCAAGCCTTTCTACCCAGGGATACTATTTGTCATTAAGGAACTAATATGCATTTTCCTGTTCTTGATAACATGCTCTGATTTTTTTTTGCCCCTAATGCCTGGAGTTTCATCTATAACTACCTTCTTAACTAACCTAAACCATGTAATCATGTGTTAATTACATAGATACATCTAATTCTCTTTAATGTCAGGCTTTGTGCATTTCTGTTCATTTTCATGTGACTTTCATAAGAATTTTCCTGGGGGAAGAATGAGCTTCCTGAAAAGTTTTGTGTGGCATTGTGCAGGGAGAAAAGCAGCAAGTCTTTATCAATTTGGTAGTGAAAGAAGTTCTTTCACAAAGGTCCTATTATTTTGTGTACTGTGAGTTTTGTATTTTAGAATGAAGGTGAGCGGCATAGTCCAGGAGTGTTAGCTAGACATTTTTACATCACTGACGTGGTTTCTATCTCAGGGTGAGCTTCCAACGAAGGTGATATGGTTCCTTCCTTGGCAAATGGTTACCGTTTTCTGTTCTCTGGAGTATGGTTCTGTAGTGGACCCAACTTCTACCTGGCACCTGAAGATTTCTTGATTAGAAGGCAGTGAATGTTTTTGCCCCAGAAGTTAGTGTGTGCGTGTTTCTGGGGTTCTGACCTGATCTGTCAAAATGTGATTCAGGTGTGTAGCAGAGAGTGTGTCAGAGAAAGCCAGAGCTTGTGCTGCCCTCTGGGCCTCTTTTAGTGGTTCAGTGTACTACCTGACGTCGGTGTGCCTTCACTTTGAAAATCCAGCAACTAAGGCTTTCCCTGTTCTCAAGGACTGTTTTTGGGTTTATGGAGTCTTGGTTTTTGTTTTTTTTTTGAGACAGGGTCTTGCTATATACTTTAGGCTAGCCTTTAACTTGCAGCAATCCTGCTTCAGCCGCCCAAGTGCTGTGATCACAGGCATACCACATCGCATCCAGGTTTGGAGCTTGTTTTGCTCGTGCTCCTTCAAAGCAGAAGTACCTGGAAATTTCCATCCTTTTAGTATTGCCTTAGTTAGTGACTAATAGATATAAGACTAGGAAGCCCCATTTCTCTTGTGTTACATGGGGACAGTTCTGAGGTGTGACTTATACATGAGAGCCCCCTTGTCAGACCAGGCTGAGCCCACCCTCTGCAGGACATTTCCTGAGTTCATACCTTCATTTGGTTTCCTCCTCTACTCCTGTCCTGCTTTCCCTACTCCCTTGCTGGTCTTCCCTTACACAATTCCTTGACTCGGGGTCTTCTTCTGGGGAACTTGTATGAACACTTTTCAATTTTCTTCCCCATTCTCAAATAGTCTAGCTCTTTTAAAATGTTTCTACTCTGGTAGAACATGACATTGTACATGAATTCATCTCTTCACATGATAGCCCTTCTACTGTGAGCCAAGACCTTTTCCTTTCATGGGAAAATGGATATATAGTTTTTATCGTTTATCTGTTCAGTAAGATTCCATTAAAACTAAGGATGACTTTGAGTGTGTAATATGATCTTCGCACATCACCAATGGGTATTTTGTAATCATGAGTACTTTCATAAGTAAACTGAACCAAGGATGTTATCATCTTATGTTCCTTGGAAAGAAATGACTCCTTACTTAACTTGGACTTTTCTACTTGCCAATGTGACATACGGATTTGTGTGGCTGGCATATAGTTGGACGTTGCCATTGTGCTAAGCTGCCATCTTGCTGTTACCCAAATTGTTATATCAGTTATTTTAACAAACTATCCTAAGGTTTAGTGGCTTAAAAAAGAAGCATTTATTTATCTCTTGATTTGTATGTTGGCCATTTTGTTTGAGTTATTCTCAGCTTTAGTTGAACTCTTTCAAGTGTGTATAGTCTTTTCTGATCTTGGCTGATTCGCATCTGTGAGGCTCAGTTTGGATAAGGGACTCCTTCCTTTTTGTTTTATCTTGTCTTTCATCCTCCGTATGGCCTAGACTTGTTCTCATGGCCAATAGAAATATATAAAGCTTCTTGAGGTCCAGGGTATTAATGGCCTAAAAATCATGTCCACTGTGGTCAATTGGTCATAACAAGTCATGAAGCCAGGCCAGAATCAAGGGAATTTTAGTTGGGGTAGGAGTAGTTTCCATTTCTTTATCAGAAGAATTGCAGTCATATTGCAAAGGATGTGAATACTCGGAGGAGTAGAGAATTGTTACTGTTACAATCTGCTACAGTAGTGATCTCTATGCAGCACTAGAAATGGTGATGGAACTACTAGCGAGATCAACATTTTTCAGAAGACTTCTGAGCAGCTGGTGCAGTACATGAATTCAGGAGACTGTTTATTGCACAAAAACTTTCTGAAGCAGAAACTGGTTCAGAGGCCCTTGCAACTCCTTTTTTCTCTGCAAGGTAGAGTTCTTCACAATGTTCAGTTGTGCTGAAGATGACTTAATGTGCACTGAAATTCTTCGAGGGACTACGGATGTTGTAACTCAGTGGGACAGTGTATGCATAGCATGCATGAGGTCAGGATTCTTCCCCCAGCCCCACAAAAACAAAACTGTTTTCTAATATCTCAAAAAATTAATCTCTAAAATTAAAGATAATGCATCTACATGTAAAATGTTCAGACAACATAGAACATTTTTAAGTGAAAAGTCTTACCATGAGCACTTGAAGTTTAGTCCCTAAACTCCCATCCCCAGAGGTAATCTTTGTTACTAGTTTTTCATTTATCCTAGTAAGTTACTCTTTGCCTACACTATAGGTTTTTATATGCCACAAGTCCTTCTCTCTTCTGTAGATTTTGTCTACTATTGGTATATAGATTATTATAGAGTTGAATGTTAATTTTTTTCTTTATGAGATGTTGGTGTATAGTCCGTTTGTGCCAGGGTGACAGGTCCCAAGAACAAGGTGCCTGCAGATGGAAAGAAAAACAAGAGAAAGACAGTTATGGGATCAGAGGCTTCAGCCTGTTGAACTGAGGCCTCCATTGCCATTTTCCATAACCTTTTATTGAGAAAGAACAAAGGCATCAACAGGGCAAATGGAAGGAATAATTAACAGAATTAGCAAGGACAATACAACTTAATTATAACAGGAATGAGACTTGACTTAGTTAGCCATCATGTTATCATTCCTGAGCATATCTCAGCAAAGCATCTAGTGTTGTCCCAAGGCTTTCCACAGGGACAAAGGTCCTTTCACACTAACGCCTTTGCTAGACTTCCTCCAGAATCAAACAGTCATATGGCTTGGTCAGGCCCAAAGTCTCAAATAGGTAATACATTAAAAGATAAACTAAAGAATATCCTTCTCTACAATGAGAGAATCAAGAAGTTGCCTGAAAAGAACTTTAAATGACAAATATCAGATAATTGTGGAAGAGTCTAGAGACTCTAGAGTCTAGAGATGTCTCAATGTTATAGGGAGTATAGGAACTCATGGCCAAAAACACTAAAAATGTTTTTCAGCACATACAGCAGATCATAGTACTTAAGGCATGAACTTGTACTTTTGAGTCTTGACTCTGCTACTTGCCAGATCTATGACCTTGTACAAGTTATTTACCACTTTAAGGTTCAGTTTTGTCACCCCTGCTTCAGCTAGGGAACCAGTCTTACATGATAATGGATGTGAAACACCTATTTCTAATACTCTGCTATTAAAATGGTAATACCTGTTAGCTTTCATGGGGAGTTGCTGGTGAATTTGAGTTTAAAATTACCCTTTCTGTCCTGCATGTGAATGAGCATACTCAAGACTCTAGGATGGGGCCACCATGTGTGAGATCTGTTAGATGCCAATACTGTGTGTAAACCACATCTAGAGAGCGTTGTTAAGTTTTGGAACTAATATCATCTGATTTGTGAAGACTGTCCTCATTTATACTTACTTAGGATTGTGAAAATGACACTTGACTTACTGGTGTTTGGTCAAAATCTCATAGGAGGCTGCAAGATGGAAATGCTACTTCTTCAATGTTCTTTATGTCTTATGATCTACATTGCTGAGCTTTCTTTATTTTTCTGTGGGAGACTGTGTGTGTCTTGTGGACTCCTCCCTCTCTCTCTCTCTCTCTCTCTCTCTCTCTCTCTCTCTCTCTCTCTGTCAAGGTTACTTTCTCTTTTTTTTTTCTCCGTTTTGTTACTTTGTGATTTTGAAGGTCTTTCTACAACTCTCTACTGCAGTTGAGTGGGTCTCTAATCCATCTAACTCTTTTTGACTCAGTTTTTCCCCCTCTTTACTTTTTCTCTCCTCTTTGTACCCTTAACTGCTCATACGGTGGGATGTTTAGAACTGTCTGTTTCAAGTGATACACTTGAATTGGCTTAAACTGTCAAAAGGGGACTTGACGTTCATGCTGGGGTTGCTGGAGCTGGCTGCAGGGGTGTGCTTAGGGTCTCCTGTTTTCAACTCAGCTGTCCCCTCATCAGCTTTCGTCTCAGACTTTCAGTGGAAAAAAACCCCCAGGTCTCTAACTCTGACTTGTCCATGATTTCTGGACTTGTGGACCCTTCTCTCTCTCACAGTAGTTTGAACAAAAGTCTTAGACTTCACTTTTGATCACAATGTGTATCTCTGAACTAAAAACTACAGTCAAGAGGATAGAGTCTTGATTGGCTTTGGCATAAATTATATGTTAGCGCATACCTCAGTGGAGAGTGTTGATGGGTGGAAGTCTCATATTACCAAAAGGTGGGTGAATAGATTCTGGGGAATAAAAGTTGTAAATGTCTATTTTAAAAGTTTGCCTTTTACACTTTTATTCTAATCCTTATTAAAATAAGATGATAAACTAGCCTGTATTTGTTTTCTCTTATTTTAAATTAATAAATATTAAAATGAATATTCATTTTAGAAAATTTATAAAAAGATAGGGAGCAAAAACTAGCAAATACAAATCAAGTTGCTCTTACTTAGGTAACTTTTGATTTCTTCTCATCCACTTTTCCTCCCTACTTTCTAACTGGTAAGATTTCTAAGTCAAATACAGAATGCTCTAGAGATTTGAATTTCAGATAAATAATAATTTTCTTTTTAGTTTAAGCAAGTCCCAAATATTGCATGAGTTATACTAAAACTTTGTTCATGTGAAATTCAAATTTAATCTTACATTTTTCTATGTTTGTGTTTATTAACCATGGATCTACTTACTGAGGATCTGTTTTAAAAAGTTTTCACACTTAAGATTCACCATCACTGCAAAATAGGATCACCATTATCCTGTCCAGACATCAAAGATCAGAAGGAAAAACTTACATATCATGATACAAAACTAAGAATTGAGGGATAAGCTAGTCTCTCTGCATTTCCTTAAAGGTCTTGACTCCTTATTTATCCTATAGCATCTCCCTATATCTCTTTGTTTTTTAAGCAGGACATACTCTTAATATGAAAAATTTAAGTCAGGCTTTTTCCTGACTCCATTGTTTGCACTGATTTTAAGTGTTCTGCCTTGAGGCATAATCATCATTCTTCTGTCTGTAGAAGCAGCTCTGCGTTCTCCATAGGATATTTCTAATCTTCTCCACAGCCTGTGTGGTGCTTACATTGGTGGTTAAGTAATTTACCCACAGTGGTTAAACAATTTGCTTAAAGTAATTGCTTACAGTTTACCTAGTGCTTAAACTTACTGACCTATAATCCAAGTTAATTATGTATATATGATGTGCTATAGTTGGGGGAGGAAGATAAATCATATGAACCTTTTTTAGAGAATGGTTTATTCTTATTTTTGGAAGAAATTCCTCCTGAGCTACTCGGTGACATTAATCAAGACTGTGCCAACAACTTAATCAAGTTATTACTGCAAAAAAAGAAATGGACTGAAGTGCTGTTGCTGCTGACCCGCAAAGTGAGTGGCGAATCACCACTTGGAGACTACTTCTTCAAAGACTGTAACCTCTCAGACCTCGACATCTGTACCATCATCCCTGAACTCAGCACCTGGGACCAGCGGAAGACACAGCTCTTGGGCCTCCTGATAGATAGTGGAGGTGAGAATCTTTAGATTAAAAACAATGGAGAATTGTCCCAGTTGTCTGGCTTTTCCTTGATTTTGGAAATACCATAAGATTCTCCCTCATTTTGTCCCCTGTATCTTCTTGTTTTGAAACAGTGATGAAGGTTAATGTCCCATAAGTGAGTTGCTCCATAGCAGTGATGGCAAACCCACAGCATGTGTGCCACAGCAGGCTGTTTGTACCACTGAAAGCTCGGAAATGTTTGCCATCACTGTCCAATAGGAACTCTGGATTTTTCTTTCCTATTGTCTTTCTCTTCTTTGTGAGAAACATGAAATATATGGGAGATTCTAGATTCTGGTTTAGCCCACAGTGTTCAACTCTACCTAACCTCTGGTTAGACTTTTCCCTGAATGTTACATTATGTGGTTCTTTGTCAATTTTTGTGGCATTCTTTTCTAATCGGTAGGTTGGGATTTGAGAGAAATAACCAAGTAATTGGTGGATGGAAACATTTGTTGTTTTGATCAGAACAGTCACACAAGACTGTGTCTGGAGTGTGCAGATATTTTGCTAGACTGGGTTTTATTGTAAAAATAATTAAAAAACACCAACCTTCTCTCACCCTTATGTGGTTTCCTGCTTGCTTTGCTATGTAAGAGGAGATACCCTTCATAGGGAGCAATAACACGTTGACTATTCAGTCCTAAAATTGTCAGATCATACAAAGTACAAAATGTTTAGGTATTAGCTTTACCCATAGCTTTCAGGAAGTAAATGGAGGGCCTTCTACTGTTTATTTCTTCAAACACTTCCTTGTTAACTTTCTTTGCTCAACAACTGTTGCTTTCATGGAATTCTTGTTTTATTCATTGATTCAGCAAGCACTATAGAACATCTCCTAGGGTCAAGTGCTAGGAACTAAGTCTCCAGGGGTAAATGCACAGCTGCTGCAGGCAAGTAGAGGAGGGCAGCAGAACTATGGTGGGTGGGGCTGCTTTTAGGTGAGGGCAGAGAGCCTGAGCTAAAAGACAGGTGATATAGGGAGTGAAAAGGGGTCAAAGAAGGGAGCAGTTGAGGGCAGAAGCTTAACAGAAGCAGAGAATGTAGGAAATGTACTCACGTCCCGATCACCAACTGTATGTCAGGTATGCTGTTAGGCAAATGTGAAGATTTCCATTGTTCTTCTGCTCTGCCATCACTCTAGGGCAATGCTTAGTGGGAGCTATGGTCCTGTGGTGGGAGGAAAGGAGGGGCTGGAAAAGTAAGGGGCAAGACCTAAGGACGTGGCACTGAAGGAGCAGTGGTTTCACCTTGAGGGTACCGAGATGCCTTTGTCTCTCAGAAGGGGTGATGATAGGAGGATCTGAAGAGGTCAGCATCAGCTCTTCCCTTGCACCTAAATGGCAGAAGCAGTCCCAGCCACCTTGGGTGAGCCATGATGTATCTCTTCCCATGGATATAGCCTACAGGTTCCCTTCTTTTCTCCCCTCTTCTAGCCTTGCCTGAAGGACTCCAGCAGAGCCAGGAGAGGCCACTTCTCATGTGCCTGAAAAATGACGACTTTGAGTTGGCTTTTCTTCTCTTGACCAAGGGTGCAGACCCCCGTGATATTTCTCTTACAGAAGGTGACACCCCTTTGCATGCAGCACTGCACATTTTTCTAGATATCAATGGTAAGCCTTGTTTTTTAGAGCAATCTTTTCCTTGAGGGGGTAGCTGGGTATTAGAGTTGGTGCTGTACTTTTTGATCTTTCTATTTGAACAAACCAGTAATCTGAAAAAAGCCCATTTCTCTGCCAGGGCATCCAATGTATCCCTTCCTCTTATCCATAGCCGTGGGAAGAAGTGACCATCATGGGGAATAGTTATGGTGGGTACATTGAGGATTTTTAAATTTCACAGTCATCTGTCAGTAGCTGACAGATATTTTCCTTTAATTTATATCATTTTCAAGAATACTGATGTAAAGCAATATTATAAGATTATTTCAGGAGGTAATACTGAATTTTAGGTTGGATAATTCTTTGTTGTCAAGGTCTATCCTGCATATTATAGAATAGTTAGCAGCATCCTCAGCCTCTACTTACTAGCTGCTAGTGTCACCCTTCTGGTTTTGACAATGAAAAATGCCTTCAGACATTGCCAGATTTTTTGTGGGAATAAATCCCTGCCTGGTTGACAGTCATTGGGTTATTTGATGGGTATCAGACACTTGGGGGATGGCAGAGCTTTCAGATGCCCTCAGTTGGCGCCTCTGTCAAACCCAGGGTCTGGTGTCCTGAAAAGAATATCTCAGCACTCATAGCATTTTGTTTGTCTTTCAGCCGACATTGGCTTTAACTTCCTCAGCCACCTGCTGTATCTGTTCTCATCCAACCCAATTGAATTTTACTACCTTGACCCAAACATCCAGGACAGCAATGGGAACACACTGATGCATATCCTCTTTCAGAAGGGTATGCTGAAGCGCATGAAGAAACTTATAGACCTGCTGGTGAGGTTTAATATCAACTTCAACCTGAAGAACAAAGAGGGCAAAGACGTACGGCACCGTATTAAGAAGAATGATGCTCTACTTGTGACCTGGAACAAAGCTCTAGAGGAGAGCAGGCGGAAGGGCCGACAAGATTCTGCTGCTCACCTGGGGAAGCTCTCAAAGTCTCCTAATCCTGGTCATACACCTCAGCTTAAGTCCCAGGACTCCTTGAAGTCACTGCCCTGTGGCATCATTATGGGAACTCTCTCTGAAGAAGCCGTTTCTGGTAACTGGGGTATTTTCCCCGGTGCCCAGGACTCTGAAGCCACCAAGCCACACTCTCTGAGAGACCGCCTTGTGCAAGACATCACAATTTTGATGCAGCAGGTTGAAGCTGGTATGTCTTTCCCAGAGGACTATCCTCAGTGCTCTGGGACTCTGGAAGTAGAAGCTGGCATGGAAGGAAAGAAAGACAGACTTCAGCACACCCTAAGTATGGGGATCTCTGGCTGCAGTGGGAGCAGTCCTGTTGTCTCTGAGGCAGGGGAAGGACATGCTCAGGCAGGCCCTGGGGCCTCCCAGCATGTTCCTGCTGGTAACAGAGGAAGGGGAAGCAGTGACGATCAGGATAGCTTGAGCGTGCAAGAGATTGAGGCCTGCCTCCAGGACTTTGATAATATGACCTGGGAAATTGAGTGTACTTCAGAAATGCTGAAGAAGCTGTCCAGTAAGGTTATGACTAAAGTTATAAAGAAGAAGATTATCCTTGCCATCCAGCAGCTCGGGAATGGGGAGTGGACCCAGGGCCTGCAGAAGCGACTGAAGCACCTGAAAGGAAACATCCAGCTCTTTGAAGCCAAGCTGGACAAAGGAGCTAGGATGCTGTGGGAGCTTGCCATTGATTTCTCCCCTCGATGCAGTGAAAACCCAGAGAAGATCATTGCTACAGAGCAGAACACATACTCTGTGGAGAAGTCAGGGAGGGTCTACACAGAAATCATCCGTATCTGGGACATTGTCTTAGATCACTGCAAACTGTCGGATTCTATCATGGCCATCTGCAATGCCTATAACCGGGGCTTGTCCTGTGTCCTACGCAAGAAGCTAAAGGGTATCAACAAAGGCCAAGTGTTAGCTAACAAGAAAATCCAAAAGCGTATACCCCGCTGCTATGTGGAGGACACAGAGGCAGAGAAGGGCGGGGAGTGTAAAGATCCTGAATACTTTCCCCCAGCCAGTGCGGTGGAGACAGAGTATAACATCATGAAGTTCCACAGCTTCAGCACCAACATGGCCTTCAATATTCTCAATGATACGACAGTGACAGTGGAGTACCCCTTCCGAGTGGGTGAGCTTGAGTATGCAGTTATCGACCTCAACCCCAAGCCACTGGAACCTATCATCCTTATTGGGCGGAGTGGTACTGGAAAGACAACTTGTTGCTTATATAGGTTGTGGAAGAAATTCCACATTTATTGGGAAAAAGCTGAACAGGCAGGCAGCCCATTGTTGGCCAAACAAACCTGGCCAAAGGGGAGGTTGGAAACGGGACCTAGAAAAGATGGTCCAGTTAAGGAGGGAGATGAGGAAGATGATGAGGAACAGAAAGGTTCCACTGAAGTAGAAACGGTAGACAGCATAGAGGAGAAGCACGAGAGTGAAGCCTGTCCAGGGGAAGCCCCTGTGGAGCCAGCAGGGGACAGCCAGGTGGCAGAAGAAGGTGTGCTGGAACATCCTCATCAGCTGGAGCATTTGCATCAGATCTTTGTAACCAAGAACCATGTTTTGTGCAAGGAGGTACAAAGGAATTTTGTTGAGCTTTCCAAGTCTACCAAGGCCACCAGCCACTACAAACCATTAGAACCCAATGTTCACAAACTCCAGGATCTAAAAGACGAGAACTTTCCTCTGTTTGTCACTTCTAAACAGCTGCTCCTTCTGCTTGATGCCTCTCTGCCAAAACCATTTTTTCTAAGAAATGAAGATGGAAGCTTGAAAAGAACCATTGCAGGATGGTCTACACAGGAAGAGTTGACCATCTCCAATTGGCATGAAGATGAAGAGGAGGCTGAGGTTGATGTGGACTATAGTGAGGAGGATAAAGCTGTGGAAACACGTACAGGTGACAGCGATCCCCGGGTTTATGTTACGTTTGAGGTGTTTGCCAATGAGATATGGCCCAAAATGAGCAAAGGAAAAACCTCCTACAACCCTGCACTGATTTGGAAAGAAATAAAATCTTTTCTGAAGGGTTCTTTTGAGGCCCTCAGCTGTCCACAGGGGAGCCTTACTGAGGAAGCATATAAAAAACTAGGGAGGAAACGGTCCCCCAATTTCAAGGAAGATCGGAGTGAGATCTACAGCCTCTTCTGTCTGTATCAGCAGATCAGGTCCCAGAAAGGTTATTTTGATGAAGAGGATGTTCTGTACAACCTGTCCCAGAGGCTTTTGAAGCTTAAGGCGCTTCCCTGGTCCATCCATGAGCTCTACGGTGATGAGATTCAGGACTTCACTCAAGCAGAGCTGGCATTGCTGATGAAATGCATCAATGATCCCAATGCCATGTTCCTCACTGGAGACACAGCACAGAGCATCATGAAAGGTGTGGCTTTCCGCTTCAGCGATCTACGTTCTCTCTTCCACTATGCCAGCAGAAGCACTATAGATAAGCAGTGTGTTGTTCGGAAGCCCAAGAAGATCCACCAGCTGTATCAGAATTACAGGTCCCACTCTGGTAAGTCCAGGCCTTAGGGTCACCTGCTAGGGGTGGGGGTTGCTTGGGCAATGACCTTGGACTACTTTTGAAGTTATAGGCTAGCTCGTATTAGGCTTTTTCAACTGATATAAGAGTCATATTTTGGAATTGGTTAGTAAAAACACTCAGATACAGATCTTATTTCTGCACCTACTCATTCATAAATTGATGGCTTGAAGATGTGATTGCATAGAAATAGACCTTTACGTAATTATATCTTAAGGGGTTTGCCATGATACGAAAACATTTCAGTGGAACATATAAATTGCTTTTGGGACAATTTTTCAAAGTAATTTGGGAAGGACCTGTTTAATCTGTGTGAAGGAATATGCCAGTTACAAGCCATTAATCCTTAACACAGCTTTTCTTTCAAGGGGAAACAATAAAGCTAGGAGTGGGAGGTAGTGGGAGTCAGTCAGGTACTTTTAACTTTTAGCTCAGTTATGCCCCTTTACTTTGCTTAATCCTCACAATAGCCCTGTAAGTTAAACTTTGTTCCTATTATACATACGAGACTGAGGCAGAAAGGGCTTAAGCAATACAAAAGTAATGGCCGGAATCTTTCTTTTATGGTTTATAGATTCTTACAAATTTTTCAAGTGTGCTCTATGACAATTCACCTGCAATATGAATTATTATTACATGTTTAAAGAGTTTATTTAGTAGGATAATGCCAAACATATCTTTATGTAACTGTGTATTTTTGTCAAACACTGTGTTTTTGAGATTTATCCATGTTGATAATGTGGAATATCAGTTCTTGCATTTATGACTTCCTCCATTTTATGGCTGTTCCACAATTTGCTATCCAGTTTCCAATGATGGGTTTTAAGTTCCTGTCTTTTTTTTTATTGTGACATAGAATTCTGGACTGAAACGTCCTGAGCAGATCCCTTTGGATATATGCTATATCCTCAGATTCTTTCACTCTTGCTTTGCTTTCTTAGTGTTTTCAATTTTTAGTTTTCTGGTATTTTTATGTGGCTACTGACTATTTTGCATTCTTCTGCAGATTGTTCTTATTCTTTGTGTAGTTTTTAATGATTTACTCTTCTCCTTGATTTGTGAGAATTTTTAATGAATTTTACCTTCACATCCTTTGTTGATTTTGTCTATTGAGGTTTATTTTCCCATTATGTTATATATTTTGTTTCCTTTTGATCTTATATATGTTATCTCTATTACACATATAGTTATTCTGTATGGGGTAAGCACATAGTTTAGAGAATATTTTCTCTATCTTTTGTTCCTTCCTTAGATTGAAATTCACATAGAATAAAACACACCCACTAGAAATGTTCAATTTAGTAGTTTTTGATGTGTTCACAAGGATATGTAATCTTTATCACTAAATAATTCCAGAACATTTTCCTCACCATCACAAGAAACTCCATAACCATGTCATACACTCCTCATTAACCGTTTCCTACCACTGCATGGAAAAAACTCAGCTTACTTTTTCAACGGATTTCTCTCTTGGGGACATTGCACATAAATGGAATGACACAGTATGTAGTATGTATGTTGTGTGTGGTTTCTTTTACTTCACATGTTTTCAAAGTTTACCCATGTTATAGCATGTATCTGTATTTCATTCATTTTTATGGCTGAACTGTTTTTTTATTCTTTGAATATGTCTATACATGGAAATTGTTTCCCTAATGTCCATAGATTTCTGATTTTCACCGTAGTAAACACTTTTCTGATTTTTCGGTTAATATAAATCTTTTGTCCTTGCTAACTCTTTGTGAAGAAGAAATCACAGTAACAGCTGATTTGTTTAGATTTAGCAGTTTTTATATATATTTGTGATTATTTCATATTGTATACTTTTAATAATTATAGTACTGGACGGTAAAATTGCCCTCTAATATTTGGTAGTAGCAAGGAAGACACATACCCCTTTAATGGTATTCTCCTGGCCCATTGTAATCTATCTGCTAAAGCAAAGGGTGCACGGCCCCCAAGAGAAGTGGAGAGATCCAAGAAAATCTGTAGTCAACCTCGCTTCAGATCCCATCACTTAGAGGTATTTATTAACTTCTCAGATCTTAGACTCCCATTCGCAAAAGTTCAGTTGTCTCATCTGTCTCACTGATGCTATGCAGATTAAATGGAATAATTTTTATGAAGGTGACTATTGTATAGTAGGTGCTTAGTCGCTGTCACTTCAGAAGCTTAGACAAGAAATGGTACCTGATGAACAAGCTCTTTGAAAAATCATTTCTCTGCTCTTGACAGTTTTTCTCCATGTGATCCTCTCTTAGCTAGGTATAAACCTGGAGAAAAAGAATGGTGGGGGCTTTGGTTGTTGCCTGCAGCTAACATTTAGTGCTACTGTTACCATGGTAATGTTGCTTCCGGTGCTCTAAGCACCAGTGTAAGGAGACAGAGTATTTTTTTAACCCATTGTTAATATACACAGTCTCCTTATATGTGCATTCTAAAAACTGTAATTGTTTAAATTATATTTCTTCCTTGAGTCCTCTTTAGGAGGTAATTTTTTTCTAATATGACTAGAAGTTGGGAATGAGGTCCTACAATACCCTTTCAGCACAGGAACTTTCACCTACTACAGCCAGAGTAGTATGGCTTGAGGCCACAATGGTGATCAAACAGGTACTACATAATGCCAGGGCCAGTACTACTGAGGAGAAAACCAAACAAACAAACAAATCTCCCTGAAACAAAACAACCAAAAAACCTAAACATCTTGTGTAGTAGTATCTGACATGTGTTTTTTGTTTTATCTTAGGCATCCTCAATTTGGCATCTGGAGTGGTGGATTTACTTCAGTTTTATTTCCCAGAATCTTTTGATCGCCTTCCGAGAGATTCTGGCCTCTTTGATGGTCCCAAACCAACTGTTCTGGAGTCTTGTAGTGTAAGCGACTTGGCAATTTTGCTAAGAGGAAACAAAAGGAAAACCCAGCCCATTGAGTTTGGTGCCCACCAGGTGAGCTTCTCGGGATTGCATATTTTGAAATGAAAGATGGTTTGCAATTAAAAAAAGGTTTGAGAAGGTGATTATTCCACAAGGTAGAATTCAGTAGCACCTGTCCTAGAAAGGGTAAGTTCCAGAAGATGGGTGAGTGACTTAATTTTTAAATATTTTCCTGTTCTGGCTGGCCATATCCTTGCTGGCCATTACTCTTTAAAGACATTATCTTTCTTTAATGAAACAGAGAGTTACTATTGTTTTTCTTTATATAATTTGATGCTTTTTTTTTTCTTCAGGTAATCCTAGTTGCCAATGAAATGGTGAAGGAGAAAATTCCGGAAGAGCTGGGGTTAGCACTTGTACTAACAGTTTATGAAGCAAAAGGCTTGGAATTTGATGATGTTCTCCTTTATAACTTTTTTACTGATTCTGAGGTATGTCATACCGAAGTATATGTATGAACTAAACTTCCACTCTAGGGAAGAGAATGTGGATCTGAGGATAAGAGAATTTGTCACAGATGCCTGTTTGTGTTTTAGAGAATCATCTGTGTGTTTCTTAGGTGGGGGTTTTGATGATACTTGTGGGTTGTATCACAGTTTATCATGGACTCGTTTTCCCTGTGCCTTTCTTTTTTTTTTTTTTTTTCGGTACTGAGGATTGAACTCAGGACCTTATGCCACTGAGCTATATCCCCAGCCCTCCCTGTGCCTTTCACCAGCTCTCTTGTATCTATCATGTGAATGCCTACTACTCAAGGGCCAGTTTCTAATTTTCACCAGCTACTGTTATCCTTGGTGCCCGGGGATGCCTAGCTTGGAGCATGCTCTAAGGAGGGCATTACAAATGAAGGGAAGATTAGTAATGTCCACCCTAGGGGGACAGAACTGGGTAGTCAGTTCATAGAAAACTCCAGGAAGACAAGTGAAGCTTGGTTCCTTTCTGTTGAATCAGGTAATATGGGTAACTAGAACAGCCACCCTGTCTGAGAGCCCCTTTCTGACGTGGTCTCACTACCACTGGTTGTGGCCATGTAGATCATGACAGCCAAGAATCCCCTGACTGACATTGACCTTTATGTCAGCGCACTGCTTTGACTTGTATCCTGAGTCCTTTGCTCCCCAAACTTAGTTTATTATTGGTAGAGCCACCAACTCAAGACCATTATCCTGGATTTTGTAGCCACCAGGTTCTTTTTACCATTATCCATTTTGTGGAACTTGACCGACTATAGACTGTGCTATGGAGTCTTCTTTGGGGACTTACCTGGTTGTGTACTGGCCTCTGTTACAGACTTTGCATTATTCATGGTGCATGATTGAAGTGTGTGTCTTATACCCTGGTTAAGAGCACTGTTGGCTTCAACAATTTAAAACATGCCCCAACTATGACCCCCTAAATAGAATCAGTACTTCTTTTTTCTTGGTTATTTTTAAATATACTATTTACTCTAATAAAATATATGGTTAGTATTACTAGGGGTGCTAGTTTTATTATGGAGTATAAAGTACATTTTGAATTTATTTATTTATTTATTTATTTATTTATTTATTTATTTATTACCCTCATTGTGTAGGTAAAGTCAAAAGTCACTGACAATTAGTTTTTTTTGTTTTTTGTTTTTGTTTGTTTTTTTGTTTTGAGACAGGTCCTCACTGTGTAGTTCAGGTTGGCCTAGAACAACTATATAGCCCAGGCTGACCTCGAACTTACGGTGATCCTCCTGTCTTAGCCTCCTGAGTGCTGGGATTACAGGTGTGTGCCACTACACTGAGCCACCGGTATTAGTTAAATTGCTCATAGTGCTAATGCAGGTGGCAGAAAATGAACTCAGATGTTTTGAGTTATAAATATTTTCCCATTAGATTTCTTTTAAGCCTTCACATGTGTATTTGTCTCTAGATCCTTCTGGAATTAGTATATCATTTCTATTCCTTGTCTATATTACTTTTCTTTTGAATTTTGCTAACAAAAATTGATGCACACTCATTAACCTTGGAACCACTTTTAATTTCTGAGTATTTTTTTTCAATAATAAATTGATGGGTCAAGGTTGGACTGAGACTCTCCTAAAAGAGGAAGGGGTAAGACTTTGTTGTTTCTGCCCTTCATCAAATGTCTTGTGAATGTGTGTGCCAGTAAGAAGCTGAAGGAGCTCTAGATATAAATACCTGTTACTTGTGATAATTTCTGTGAAAGAAAAATGCAACTATTCTGTACCACCTTGATCCTAAGAATAGCAAAGGCTTGAACTTGTATTCCCACTAAAGCCTCAGTGAGTTGCATAAGTTAAAAAATAATGCCAAGCTGAATCTTTTGGTAATATCTACTTGGTCTCACTTACATAATAAGACATCTTAAGAAAACTTTTGGCCAAACATGGTAGTGCACACATCAAATCCCAGTGTGGGATTTGAGTGACAAATTCTCTTATCCTCAGGTCCACATTCTCTTCCCTAGGAGTCTGTATACTGATTTCTGAGGCCAAGGCAGGAGGATCACAAATTCAAGGCCAGCCTGGGCAACTTAGCAAGATTCCATCTCAAAATAATATAAAAAGAAAAAAATGACTGAGTATGTAGCCCAGTGATAAAGTACATACTTAGCATGTGTAAGGTGCTAGGTTTGATTCCCAGTACCGCAAAAACAAAGAAACGTTTGATGTAGTACTTCCAATAATAATGTTTGATTCCCAGTACCGCAAAAACAAAGAAACGTTTGATGTAGTACTTCCAATAATAATGTAACCATGCATTCCAAGGCACAAAGTACACTCTTATTTACAGTTTATTATTTACAGTCTCCAGACTAAAAAGGGCCTGGCCACAGATGGAAGGAAAAGCTTTACTAAAAGGAGAAGGAAGATAGATCAGATATACCCCAGCCTCCATAGTCTGGTTTTGGTGTTTCTGTTGAGGTGGCTGGCTGAAGGTTGCAGAAAGGTAATGGCTATTTGACATGGGGAATGTACTTGTTCTTCCAAGAAGTGTCTGTTCATCTTAGTTGCCATTTTTGAATGGGCCTTTAATTGAAGGGATTCTAACCTTTTGAGTTATTTATGTACTTAAGATATTAGTCCTCTGAGGTGTAGCTGGCAAAAGTTTCTTCCTATTCTGTTGATTGTCTCTTCACTCTTGGTTGTTTGTTTTGTTTTGTTTGTTGTTCCTAGTGTACATTTTCCTCCATAGTCTGGTTTTGGTGTTTCTGTTGAGGTGGCTGGCTGAAGGTTGCAGAAAGGTAATGGCTATTTGACATGGGGAATAGTAGAGAGCTTCTCTGCCTCCCTGACCTCTCCTTCCATCCTTTTTATTTTCAGGCAAGCACTCAGCTTGCAGCATCTCTCACCTGTGCCTGTGAGTGCACTTGGGCAGAGGGAGAGGACAAGGTCCTTCATGACCCTTTGTGACATGTAGAGTATTAGTTTTGCTTGTTCATCCTCATTGTTGCTGGGGCCAAGATGGGAGAGGAACTAAGGAATGGTTATACTAAACCTTTCTCTTGTGGGATGCTGCCTCATTTTGGGGTGTTGCTGTGGTGTCCCAGTCACTGAAACTATTCTCCAGGGGGATGTGGTCAGGGAATTGCCATGTACACCCTGCTTCAATGTGGTGGCGGTGTCCTTCCTTTTGCAGTCATGTTTGAAAGGGACAGGAGGGACTTTAAAAACACATTTATAGATGGCTAATGGATTTCTGAACTTTGAAAATAGGCACCCTGAAGGTAGATTTGCTAGTAGAATTTAAGCACTTTCCTGCACAATTATTGGTTTGAAGAGAAGAAACGGAATGACTTTTAAATGCTATACCTTTTATTGTCACAAGTGCTATAGCTTTGTATTCTCGTTACAGGTATACACCCTCACTCCTAGAAGTCTATATTTTGAAAAAAATGTGTGTTTGATTCATGGAAGCAGGTGGCTGTGTGCCACCTGAGCAGTTTATTCTCTCTCCAATCAGTTGTAAAGTACACTGTGCTTTCTTAGCTCTTTCAAGGTCAGCTTGTCTTTACCTTATGCTGCCTGTGAGGTGTGCCTTTTCAGATGTCAAACCCTTGTCTTTCGCCTGTTTCCCTTGGCAAACAATTCCACCAGCTAAATAACTTTAAGAAATAGGATGGTCATAAGTATGTCCTGAAGATTTTTTGTAATTCCCAACTAAAATGACTTCGTGATTAACACCTGTTTTCAAACATAGAAATTGATTCCGTAATTGATTGGAAACATAACCACTCTTCATTTTTCTTAGTACCTGTCTGTGCACAGAATGATTATATTCCTTTTGGGGAGTTGGTACATGTACATAACATGTCCTAATTCTTGTTATATCTTTTCCCTCTCCTTATCCCCTTCCTCGTTTTATCTTTTATTTGGCTTTTTTTTTTTTTTTTTTGGTACCAGGAATTGAATTCTTGACCTTGCACTTGCCAGGCAGGCACTGCACCACTGAGCTATATCCCTGGTCCTGGTTGTTTATTAATATTTTTGGGTTTTTCATATGAGAGAAACCATGCAGTATTTAAACATGTGTGTCTCATTTATTTCACTTCACATTATAGTCTCAAGATGTACACATTTTCCTAAAAATAACTCAAATTTATCATCCTTTATGACAGAGTAGTAGTCCATTGTTTATAAATTTCTCAATTTTTTGACCATTCAATTGTTGATGGACATGTGAGTTGCATCCAAGCTTTAGTTATTATGAGTTATGGTACTATGTGTATGCATGTATCACTGTAATATGATGTCTTTAACTCTTTCAGGAAGATACCTAGAAGGGGAATAGCTTGGTTGAATGGAATAGTTTTAGTTTTTTGAGGAGTCTGTATACTGATTTTCATAGAGGTTGTACTAGTTTGCATTACCAACAATAATGTAGAAGGATTTCTTTCTTCCCTCCAGCCTTGCCAACATTTTTTAAAATTTGAGTTCTTGCTGATAGCCATTCTTTCTGGAGTAAGATTGAATCTCAGTGTTGTTTTAATTCCCATTTCTCTAATGGCCAGAGACATTGGACATTTCTTATATATTTATCAGCCCTTTGTACTTCTTCTAAGAAGTGTCTGTTTATCTTAGTTGCCATTTTTGAATGGGCCTTTAATTGAAGGGATTCTAACCTTTTGAGTTATTTATGTACTTAAGATATTAGTCCTCTGAGGTGCAGCTGGCAAAAGTTTCTTCCTATTCTGTTGATTGTCTCTTCACTCTTGGTTGTTTTGTTTTTCTGTGCAAAAGTTTTGTAATTGGATATAATCCCATATGTTGATTCTTGATATTATTTCTTGTACAGCTGGGGTTCTGTTCAGAAAATTCTTGCCTATGTCTTCAAGGGTTTTACTTATTTTATCTTTTAGTAGGTTAAGTGTTTCAATTCATATTTAGTTCTTTGATCCATTTTGACTGTAGTTTAGTACTTGGTGAGAGTAATGAGTCTACATTCAGTCTTCTATGTGTGTAGAGCAAATTTCCTCAGTTCCATTTGTTAAAGAGGCTATTTTTCCTCCAGTGTGTGTTTTTGGCTCCTTTGCTAAAGATCAGATAGCTGAATATGCCTGGTGCTTTCTCCTACCTCTTTTCTGTTTCAGTGATCCACCTGTTTTTGTGCCAATGCCATCCTGTATTTATCACTGCGCCTTTGAAATACAATTTCAAATCCAGGATAGTGATGCCCCCTGCTTTGCTCTTGTTATCCAAGATTGCTTTTGCTGTTCTGGATCCCTACTTGTTCCAGATGAATTTTATGATTGTTTTCTCTAGAATGCTATTGCTATTTTGATTGAGATTTCATTAACTCTATGTATCAGTTTTGGGAGTATGGCCAACTTGACAACAATATTGGTTCTGCCTGTGCAGGCCAGGGGTTTATTTCTATTTTCTGATGTCCTTTTCCATCTTTTTCAGAGTACTGTACTTGTCATTGTAAAGGTCTTTCATATCCATCATTATGTTAATTTCTAAATATTTAATTTTTTGATGCTATTGAGAATGATATTGTTTACATAATTTCTTGCTGGTTTATTATTGGTATACAGCAATGCTATAGTCCTTTTTGAATGTTGATTTTGTATCTTGCTGCATTGCTGCATTTGGTTATGAATTCTAGGAGGCTTTTGATGGAATTCTGTGGGTTTTCTAAGTAAAGGTTCGTGTCATATGCAAATAAAGGCAGTTTGATGTCTTCCTTTCATACCCCTTTTATTGCTTTTTCTTGCCTGACTATTCTGGCTAGCGTTTTGAGGACCATATCGAACAGAAGTGGTAGTAATGAACATTGTTGTTTTATTCCTGATTTTAGGGAGTAAGTTTTCAACTTTTCCCATTTATTATGATGTTGGCAATAGGAATGGCATATATAGGTTTTATCAGAGTAAAGTAAGGGGCTGGGGATATAGCTCAGTGGAATAAGCGCTTGCCTAGCAAGCGCAGGGTCCTGAGTTCGATCCCCAGTACCGCAAAAAAAAAAAAAAAAAAAAGAGTAAAGTAAGGTCCTGTTGTACTTTTTTCTTCATTTTTTAAAAAAATCATGAATGGATTACAGATTTTGTCAAAGGCTCTTTTAATATCTGTTGAGGTGATTGTAAGATTTTTATCCTGGCTTGTGTTTATGCAGTGTATTATCTTTATTGATTTAGTACATTGAATCCTTACACCCCTGAGATGAAGCCTACTTCGTCATTATGTGTGCTTTTTTAAATGATTTGTTGCACTTTATTTGCCAGTATCTTGTTCACAAACTTAATTTGTTCTATGATTTTGGAAAAGATGGCCACATTTGTGTTCATGTAGGACAGAGGGCTGTGGTCATTTTACCACCTGATGCAGAATTTGCAAACAAAAACAAAACTTTGACAAATTGTTTGCCAACAAAAGCATTCATGAACCCAGGCACCACTGTGTCTGTCTGTCTGTCTATCTATTTATCTGTCATCTATCTATCTGTCCTTTCCTCCTGCTGAATTGTTCCCTTAACCAATCTGTAGTGACCTTTACCTTTTCTGTTTTGGTTTTAAGTCTACTTTGTCTGAAAATAGGATAGCTACTCCCGGTTTTCAGGCTCTCACACATGAAACATTGTTTTCTACCCTTTCATTTTTAGTCTATGAATATCTTTTTAGATTAAATGTGTTTCTTGGATGTGTCACACATTTTGGGTTTTGTGTTTTGATCCAAACTACCAAACTCTCTTTCCATCGTGGAGTTGAAACCATTCCCACTGAGAGATACTACTCTCCCATTTAGAGCTGTTACTGGAAAATATTGAATTATTGTTGTCACTGCATTATTTCCTTGTTGCTGATTCCTTTATCCCTCCTGCTGCTTAAATGCTCAGCCTGTCTGATGTATTTATTCCTTTAGGCTTTTTGGCACTGTTGGCTTCACTGTCTTGTTTGAGGATATCCTTGAGAGCATTTTGGAGTGTTGGTTTGGTGGTTATGAATTTCTTCTCTTTGTCATGGAAACACCTTATTTTTTTTTCAGTTTTAAAAGATAGTTTTGCAGTATATCAGTGTGGGTTAGAAGTTATTTTCTTTTAGGACTTAAAATACTTCACTCCAAGCTCTTCTGGCTTTTGAGGTTTGTGTTGAGGAGTCTGCCATAATTCTAATGGTTTTACATTTACAAGTGATTTATTACTTTTCTCTATCAGCTTCTAAGATTCTGTCCCTGTGTGGGATGGATTTCTAGATTTTAACTATTATGTACATAAGGGGAAGTTTTTTTTTTTCCCTAATTATGGCTATATGGGGTTACGTATACCTCATTTATGTGTATGTTAAATTCTTCCTCCATATCTGTAAAGATTTCTGCCATTATATCTGTAAACAGGTTTTTAAAGCGATTTGTGTGTTCTTCTGATTTTTCAGTAATTTCAGTTAATCTTAGATTAGTTGTCTTTTTATTGTGTGTTTATATCATTTTATCATCGACCCATTTTCCATGTTCTTTTGTTACCTTAAGGCCTCTTACCTTAAGTCTGTGATTGATCACCTGTATCAGCCCTGTCTTCCAGTTCTGACATTGTCCTCACATTGGTAATTTCTGCTGTCCGCACTTTGACTAGAATTTTTATCCCTTGAATTTCTGTTTAGTACCTTTTCATGGATTTTTATCATTGCTAAAGTTGTTATTCATGCTTTATATTATTTGTTTAGCTCAGCTCTCAGCTCATTTCTTTTAGTGTCTACTGTAAACTCACTGATTATTTTTTTTAATTCTACTATCTGTTTAGTTGTATGTTCTTTACACTTGCTGAGCACCTTATTAATTTTTTTTTTGTCTCCTTGTTTGTCATTTTGTATAATTCAAATGTTTGTTTTTTTTTTATTTCCTCACCATTGATGCCCCATTGATTAGTTATGGGAGAATTGGAAGTTTTTGGAGGCATTTTAGTGCCTTATCTTCTTATATTTCTATTTGTATCTTTTCTTATGTGCTAAGGTTTGCATGGTGATGATAGTGGAATGATTTTGCTGCTAATCTGGAGATCATCTTATTTAGTGTCTGCTTTCTATTGGTACATTCTGAATGTGGCTACCTATAGACTTGCCTGTGCCCCAGGATCTGACCATCTCCATTAATTTGTGAAGGGAGGGTGCAGTGTAACTGGTCAGCACCCAGTTCTCCAAAAACGAACCACAGTATTGCTGATGACACAAAAGACAAACTGGATATTGGCATACAGTAAAAATTCATTAATACCAACAACTATGTCACTCTGACTGTAGCTACAAAATCAGCAACAATAATAGTGTCAAAGACAAACTGGATATTGATGTACCATAAGAATAAGTGGGAGTTACCATTTACCATCCTTAACTATAGAAAAGAGATCTAGAATTATAATTGGGACACAAAGACAAACCAAATATTGACATACAGTAAATATATACTAAATGCAACAACTGTACCACCATTAACAATAGAAAACAATTCAAAGATAATGATATAGAGTTAACTAAATATTTAAAAATTATAAGACTTAATTTAATACCACTAAAGATGGATTGGGCAGGGAACAGAAGAATGAAGTAAAATTTGAAAAATAAAGAAGATAAGGAGGAGAGAAAAGTGAGACAAAGGATCCTATTAAGGAATAGAAAATTAATAGAATTAGATAAAAAATACAAAAGAATAAATAAGAAAAAGAAGAAAAAGAATAAAACATCAAAATAAAGAAAACAGAAAAAATAAAAAAAACTCCAAACTGTCAAAAACTAATCAAAAAAGAAAAAAGGTGTAAAAAAAAATCCCTCTTTGTTTTTGAATGTGTGACTTCTTTCCAGGGTTTGCAGTATTGAAATCCACTAGGTATGGTCTGAGGGATAGTGAGTCATTGCTAAGACCTATTTTATTTCCACACTCACATTTTTGTATGCAAAAGCTGGATCCTGCCCTGCATTTCCTGGGGTGGGTGGATGTTGTCAGTGAATTATCTTTGCCCTAGGGCTATAGTTACTCTGGCAGTTCCACTTTCTGTGTGCCCCAGATCACAGATTTCTTTATGGCTTGTGGGTTAGGGAGGGCCCCCCACCCACCCCTTGGCTGTGCATTCTGGAGTTTACTCTGTCCATATACCTCAGGCTGCGGCAACCTTTCAAGCTGAGCCATGTCCTTGCTCAGATTCACAGATGGAGAAAGCAAGCAGTTGTGTGAGTTTTGTGCTGGATGTCACCTGTGGGATGACCACAGGTCAAGCAGACCACTGGACTTAATGCCAGTGCTTTCAGTCCCAATCCACTCTGAAAGCCACACCACCAGACTTAATTCCCACCAATGAGAGTGGGACCCCTACATCCTTCCTGGCCTGAGTGTAAACTTCTCAGAGGTGGGTCAGTACCCAGGCTGCACCCTCTCCATGACTATCTTATGGCTGTCTCCCACCTAGTCACTATGGTAGGGTGACACCAGAGACTCAGAAGTATTTTTCAGTCGTTGTGTAGCTTAGTCTTGAACAATTAACCCCTTTTCGAATGGCTCCTGGTTAAATCTCAAATATGGCTAGTGCTGCTCTGGGTTTCTTATTCAACTCTAGCCAACCTTGAGGAAGGAGTCAATTTCTGAGTAAAACTCTAAGTTGTTTTTACAGTTTACAATAGTTGTGGGCTTTTATTGGGACTAGTGCTATTGGTCCAGTTTCTCCCCGAGGCTTTTAACCCTCTCCAGGCTTATCTTATAGGTTGCCCTCCCCGGGAGCCAGGCTCAGCTTTCCAGATTGCTTTGTTCTTTTCTCTGCCATATACTCCATTTCTCCAGCTTCTCTGTAGTTTCTGCATTTTCTATCAGCTCCCTCCTGATTCTCATAGATCTTCTTTCTCTTCACTAAGTTTTTTTGTAGGTGTCTCAATTTAAGATCCCAGAGAGGCCATATATTCCTGCGGGTCATTCTTCTGCCATTTTAAATGCCTTTTTTTTTTTTTTTTACTATAATCATTCTTACTTAATGGACAGAGTTTAAGGCATTTAACTTTAACCACATGCTTTAGTTGGCATGGGTAATTTTAAAGCAGATAAAATTTATCCAGTTCATCTTTTTAGCTTCTTGGAAAGTTACATAGATGCAGAGTACATAGATGCACCATTTTGTAAAAAAGGAAAAGGCTAATAAAGTTAACTAGTCATTCTTATAAGGCACAATATAGTACAAAATCTGAAATGTCTTAGGAATTTTTGATTCTATATACTGTCTGTCATCTGGGTATTTCAGCTTTGCTGGAGTCTGTAAACCCACAGCTTGCTGGACAAATCTAGCCTACTGCCTACTTTTTTACATTCTATGGTTTAAGAATGGATTTTGCATTTTTAAGTGGTTGAAAAAAACTCAAAGGAAAATAATATTCTTTATGGTACACAAAGAGTCACAGGGTCTCAGAGTCTTAATTTTATGTACAGAGTCAAAGTTTTATTGGAACACAGTATCACATGGCAACTGGTTGCTTTAACATTACAGTGGCAGAATCAAGTAGTTTCAAGAGAGACCACATGATCTGAAAAGCTCAAAATACTTATTATATCACCCTTTAAGGAAAAAAAATTGCCTACTTCTGTTCTACATAGTCACCTTGGTTTTGAAGTTAGGGTAAAGGGAAAAAAATTGGTAAAATATCAAGCATTGTACTAGACACTTGGCATTGATTAACTTCTTTTTTTTGGATTAACTTCTTTATCCCCTGTCCCCAAATTGAGCGGTCACATTATTTCATTTTATAAAGTGGGAAAATCAATGTGTCCAAGGTCACTTAGTTAAAATAAGTGGAAGAACTGTGTTATGAATATGTCCTGTCTAATCTCTGAATGTACCTTGGACAGTACAGCATCTGAATTTTCCACAGCATCTGAATTTTCTTCCATCCTTGAGTGAATAATTTCGTTAGAATATTATGCCACATGTGTTTTACCTGCTGACCCTACGTGGTATTTCTTAGCCATGCTATGAGAAAGGGTGAGGAATCCGCTGTCCATACTGTGTTGAAGTTCTTCGTATTAGAGTAATTTCCTGGGCCCTTACGTTCTTCCCCAAAGTGGGCACATTTACTTGGATTCTCAGCTGTCTTGGTCCAGGGAATTTTTGTGATAGCTTCCTTGATGCCTGCCTGTCATATCCCTCTCCAATCCATTCTGAGCCTACAGTGCGTCCCCCTCCTCAGTTGGAGTTGAAAGCCTGATGCTTCGTGTGGGGCTCAATTTTTCATGAAGCTTGGGAAAGCCATTCAAAAGCATATTCTGTTGGTCTTTAATTCATCGTTGTTATTCAGGCTTACAAGGAATGGAAGATTATATCTTCATTCACGCCTTCAGCATCTGACCCCAGAGTTGGAAACGGGCCGCTGATTGAAGTGCCCCTGGAGAAACGGCGTTCTCAGGCTCGGTCCCTCACAGTGAATCCAGAAATGTATAAGGTGAAATTCTACCATTTGTCCACTCATTTATTTGACATGGATCTGGTAAACAAGGTATGGAAGAGAAGAAAAGATGAAAAATAGAACCTCGCACTTGGCTGGTCTTTCTTTACATCAAGGAAAGAGCAGAGTGCAGAAAAGGAAGAGAAAGAGAGACATCTCCTCTTTGGAAAACTACCTTTTCTCGGCAGAGAACTGGGCTTGTTGAGTGGGATGCTGTTTGAAAGTAGAAGGGGAAGGGTAGTATCTTCTTTTCACCTTTGGAACTCAACTATAATAAAAAATTTTAAAATTTTATTGATGGGCAGAGGGTGGAAGATAGTGAAAACAATTCTTTTTTTTTTTTTGTCTTTTTGAGACAGGGTCTGGCTGTGCAGTCCAGGCTGGCCTTGAGCTCACTCTGTAGCCCAGGCTCGTCTCGAACTTGTGATGATCTTCCTGCCTCAGCCTCCCAAGTGCTGGGATTACAGGCGTGTGCCACCATGCCTGGCCTGTAATCAAATTTTGATGCCATTATGGAATAGGTCTTGAGTAGTCTAGTTGTAATGATAATTATAGTAGAAATGTCTGACTAGTTTAATTTTTAAAAATAAGTCACAATAATTGTGTAAAGTGAACCATTGGAATAAAATCAGTGAAAGATACTATCTTTGTAACTTCTGGAAAATCTATGATTATTTCAGAATTAAAATTTAAAACAGTTATTACATATTCAAATGGGTCAAGCTTACTTCCCTTTTTGGGAGGAAACAGGTGGAGTTTCTTATAACCTCACTAGAGCCTCACTTATTTGTTCTGTACCTGCTGAGTGCCTGATATCTTCTTCATATCTGTGCTATACTTTTCTAAAATTGGACTTGTGTAGTATTCCAAAATCAGAGCAAACTTAATAAAGTGTATCATGTAGCTTGGCAAAAGGCTTATAATTTTTGTTCTCAATCTTATCCTTAGCTTCTTAATGGAGAGCTGAAACAGCTGTATACTGCCATCACACGGGCTCGAGTCAACCTCTGGATTTTTGATGAAAACCTGGAGAAACGGGCTCCTGCTTTCAAATATTTCATTAGAAGAGGTTTTGTCCAAGTTGTGAAGACAGATGAAAATAAAGGTAAGATTCCATTAAATTATTCTTATTGTTGGAGAAAGCATGCTTCTCTCAACTATTCTTGTGGTAAGGTAAAAATAGTACACTTTGTTGTTTTTTTTTTGTAGTGCTGGGGGTTGAACCCAAGTCTCATGCATGCTAGGCAGGTGCTTTACCACTGCACTACACTCCCAGACAAGGGTATAGTCTTTCGAAAGGATTTCTTTCCCTTTGTACAGTCTTGTGAGAAATGAGTGTTCTTGCTGATTTGTTAAACTGTATGGGAAAGGTGGGTTGTAGTGGAGTGGGAGGGTTAACTCCTTCAGAGAAGGAGTTAACTTTTACTTATCCTTTAAAAGTGTTTTGAACAAAGGTCAGAGGAAATATGCCCTATAGGGAGGATAAAAATTGCTATGAGACTTTTGGTAGTTGATTTGCAGTACCTAGAAAGATAAAGATAGCACAGTCCAATTTGTATGAAACTAAGAACAGAGAGTCCAGTGGAGAAAAGGATAAATGTATTTCTTTCAGTGGAACACCACACAACCATTAAAGAGTTAGGTGGATTTCCTTTTAAGGCTATATAGAAAGATGATCAAACTCAGTTCAAAAAAGTGAAATTAAAGCAGTATAGATACAATTTTCTAATTTAAAGAACTTTGTATTATACAATTATAAAAACTATGTATGTATATACCAAAATAGAATGTTTGTACGTGTTCTATGTTTATATATGTACAAACACCTATTTAAGTGTGTTTATCAAACCTAATTCAGTTCCTGTGTTTGTATGTCAAGAATTAAGTTTGTAAGAGTTTGATAATGAGGGATAATAGATTGTCTGAATCTGGTTCTTAAATGTCATAAAATAAGAATCAAAGATTCAAGAAGTAAGGAATTCATCAAAATCTGTATCCATTCATTTCCTTATTGTGGGTAACAAAGGTTTATATAGGGAGAGTTTGGAGATAGTATATGCATAACCTATAACATATTTAACCGGTTGTTCTGATGCAAACTGTTTGTTATCTAACCTCTGGTGCTAGGATTGGCAGGTATGGAGTTGTTGAATAACTATGGACACCTTTTACTTTCACCTTTATGCCTTCTGTGCTCTCTGTGGAGTTTATAAAATGATAATTTGTCATATTATTTTCATAATTTACTAAGACTAGCTAATTTTAAAAGTGGAAATCTGAAGGTTAGTTACTGAGGCAACTCCTCTAGGCTTCCCAGTAGAACACATTGAGGTAGATTTTTGATGATTGCCATTCTTTCATCCATAAGAAGAAATCTTAGTATCGTTTCAACTTTCATTTCCCTAATGGCCAGAGCTGTTGAGCATGTTTACACATGTTTACTGGCCATTTATACTTCTTTTTCTGAGGTGTGCCTGTTCATTTCACTTGCCCATTTTTGATTTAGTCTTTTATTTTGGAGGGTCTAATGTTTTTGAATTTTTTATATGCTAGATATTACACCTTTGTCTGAGGAATAGCTGGTAAAAATTTTCCCTCATTGTGTAAATTGTCTCTTCAGTCTTGTTGATTTTTTCCTTCGCTGTTCAAATTTTTAATTTGACCTGATTCTATTCGTTGATTCTTACTGTTATTTCTTGTACAATTAAATTCTGTTCAGAAAATCCTTGTGAACCTCAGTATCTTCAAGGTCTTGCCTATTTGAACTTCCAATATGTTGTTTCTGTTTTAATATTTGGCCCTTTGATCCATTTTGTTTTTAGTTTCATACATGATATGAGCAGTATGAGTCCAGCTTCAATCTTCTGTATATGAATAGTTTTTCCCAGCACCATCCTTTTTTGCCCCTTTGTCAAAGATCAAATGGATGGATATCTTTGAGGTTGTTTCTGCATCCTGTATTCTGCTTCATTGATCTATATGTCTGCTTTGTGCTGATATCATGCAGTTTTAACACTGTAGCCTTGTAGTATAATCTGAAGTCAGGTATTACGAGGCTGCTTGCTTTGGTCCTGTTTGCCCAGGATTATTTTTGCTATTTTGGGTCTTTCCTGGTAACATAAATTTTAGGGTTGTTTTCTCTAGTTCTGTGAGGAATGCTATAGGTATTTTGATTGGGATTGCATTAAATCTATATGTCAATTTTGGAAGAATGGCCATTTTGACAATATGAGTTCTGCTTATCCAGGAATAGGGGTTATGTTCCGTTTTCTGATGTCCTCTTCAATCTCCTTTTTGTGTTTTTCAGAGTGCTGTAGTTTCACTGTAGAGGTCTTTCACTTCCTTGGTTATGTTAATTCCTAAGTATTTAATTTTTCTCAATGCTATTGTAAATGGTATTGTTTTCCTAATTTTTTTCTCAGTAAGTTCTTTATTGGTGTATAAGAATGCTATCGATTTTTGTGTGTTCACTTTGTTTTACATTGTTGAATTTATTAATTCTAGGAGCCTTTAATGGAATTTTTTGTGTTTTCTATATAGAGGATTATGTCATCTGCAAATAATGGTAATTTGACTTTTTCCTTTACTATACAAATTTTTTTTATTTCTTTCTCTTGCCTGATTTCTCTGAATACTAGGTTGAACAGAAAATGGTGATAGTGGACATCCTTGTCCTAATTTTTGAGATAAAGCTTTCAGGTTTTCCTCATTTAATACAATGTTGACCTTTTGTTTGTCATAAATGGCTTTTATTAGATTCGAGTAAGGTTCTTCTCTGTCTATTTTCTTCAGGGTTTTTATCATGAATGGTGTTTGAATTTTTTCAAGTGCCTTTTTTTGCATCTGTTGATATGATCATGTGGTTTTTGTCCTTGCTTATATTTATGTGGTGCATTACATTTATTTAATTTGTGTATGTTGAACCATCCTTGCAACTCTGACATGAAATCCACTTGGTCATAATATATGTTTCTTCCAATAATTTGTTGTATTCTATTTGACAGTATTTTCTTAAGGATTTTTGCATCTATATTCATTAAGGAGATTGGCCTGCAGTTTACAGTTAGATCTTTGTCTGGTTTGGGGATCAGTGATGCTGGCTTCTGGAAATGCTTCTTCTCTTCAATTTCATTGAGGAGTTTGAGAGATATTGGTGTTGTAATATCTTTAAAGGTCTTGTAGAATTTAACAGTGAATTATCAGGCCCTGAAGTTTGTAGATCTTTTATTACAGCCTCAATTTCATTGCTTATTATTGGGTTGTTTTGAATTTTTATGTCTGTCTGACTGAGTGTTGATAATTCATGAGTCTAAGAATCTGTCCATTTGAAATCAAAGTTCTCCAGTTTGTTAGAAAACAAGTTTTCATAGTAGCTACTATCTTCTGAATTTCAATAGTGTCTGTTACGATTTTGCCTTTGTCATTTCTAATTGCACTAATATGAGTCTGTTTTTCTTTTGGTAAGTTTGGCTAGTAGTTTATCTATTTTGTTATATTCTTTCAAAAAACCAGCTGTTTGATTTGTTGATTTTTGTCTCGATTCCATTAATTTCCATTCTGATCTTTATTTTTTCTCTCCTTAAATTCAGTTTGGGGTTGGATTATTGTTGTTTTTTGAATATCTTGAGGTTCATCATTATGTTATTTGTTTGCACTTACTCTATTTTTCTAATGTGAGCATTGTCTGCAATAAACTTTCTTAGGATTGCTCTCATTGTTTCTCATATATTTTGGTGTGCTGTACTGGCATTCTCATTTGATTCCAGAAAGTTTTTATTTTCTTCCCTGACCTATTGGGTATTCAGGAGTGTGTTATTAAGTTTCCAGGTGTTTATAAATTTTCTGTGGTTTCTTCTGTGACAGATTTTTGGTTTCAGTGCACTATGGTTTAACAATAAACAGAGTTGGTTTAAATTCTTTTGGATTTATTAAGCATGCTTTGTGAACTATTAAAGTTGTGCCTTGATTTACAAACTTAATTTATTTTACAATTTGGGGGAAGATGACTCTGTCTGTTTGTGTTTGTGTTTGGAAGATGGTTGGGGTCATCTTTGTCACCCAATGTGAAGTTTGTGAATGGAAGAACAATTTTGTTTGTAAACCAAAGCATTCATGAACCAAGATATGCAGCTTATTTTGGAGAAAGTTTCTGTGTGACTGAAAATAATGTATATTCTGTTCTTATATGGTATAATACTCGCTAAGTATGTTTACTCCACATGATTGAAGGTGTGGTTCAACTCTAAAACAATTGTTGAGTTTGTGTTTAGTTGATCTGCTTCTTTGTAAAGTGGGGTTTTGAGGTCACCCATTATAATCGTGTCCATATTTACTTATTTATTTATGTCCTGGGTGTTTGTTTTATGAAGATAGTTGCTCCAGTATCCGGTGCTTATGTATTTACAGATGTTAACTCTTCCTGTGAGGCTGTTGACCTTCATTGCCTCTTCTGATAATTTTTAACTTGAAGTTCACTTTTTCTGAGAGGAAAATTGCTATCACTGCTTGCTTTCGGTGTCCTGGTGCATGAAATACTGTTTTCCAGCCTTTAATTTTTAGTCTATATGTATATTTTTGGATTAGATTAATTTCTTCAGTGCAACAAACAGACTATAGTATTCTGTTTTTTGATCCACACTATCAATCTGTTTCTTTTAATAGGGGAATGGAGCCATTAATCTGGAGAGTTATTACTGAAAGATGATTTATTTCTGACATCTTATTCTTCTTCTGTTAATGACTCCTGTTTTAAAATTTTGTTTTAAAGAGTAAAAAGGTGAAACAAAATTTCAAAACAAGATAATAGGAGAGTAATAATGGTTAACACTTTGAGTATTGTTATCTTTAAATTAGTTACTCGGAGCACACGATATTTGCATTTAATTGCCCAAACAATATTAGCAAAAACCTTTCTTTTCAGTAAACTAAGAGAAATTACTAGTATAATAATCCTAATTTTCTTGTATGTGTATATATACATACATATATATGATTTGTATATTCTTTCCCCTTCCTTCTTTTCTCTTTTCCCCCATCCAAGTATCTCTTTCCTTTAAACAGTTTCTTTCCATTTTACAATATCTATGGTACATTTTTTATCTTATTTACTCTTTCAGCTTCTCACACTAGGGAGACAATATAATGTTTACACATGTGAGCCTGATTTATTTCACTTATGAATATGGTCTCTAGTTGCATCCACTTACCTATAAAAGTCTCAAGTTTACCCTTCTTTATGGCTGAGCAGTACTCTATTATCTAAAAAAACACCTCTTTTTTATCCATTCCTTGGTTGATGGGCATTTGGGTAGTTTCCAACATCTAGCTATTACAAATCATGCTGCTATAAACATGGGTGCACATATATTGCTGTGGTATGATGTTTTTAATTCTTTGGAAAGGTACACAGAAGGGGAATAGCTGAATCAAATGGGACCTCTAATCCTAGTTTTTCTGAGGAATCTCTACACTGATTTCCACAGTGGTTGCACCAGTCTACACTCCCACTAACAGTGGAAAAGGATTCCTTTCTCCCCACAGCCCCATCACCGTTTGTTATTGGTTCATTTCTTAATAATAGCCATTCTTTCTGAGGTGAGATGGAATCTCAGTGTTGTTTTAATTTGCATCTCTTAAATGACCAGTGGTGTTGAACATTTTTTGGATTTCTTCATCTGAGAAGTATGTATTCATCTCAGATGCCCATTGTTGTATTGTGTCCTTAAATTTGGGAGTTTTTTTTTTGAGTTCTGATTATGTTCCCAATAGTAATCCTTTGAGGAATAGCTAGAAGACATTTTTTCCCACAGTTTGGGTTGTCTTCTCACTCTCCTGATGGTCTCTCTTGCTATTTAATAAGATGAGATCCCAGGTGTTGATTCTTTGTGGTAGTTGCTGCATGATTGGGATTTTATTCATGAAGTATTTGCCTATACCAGTGTCTGCAAGAGTATTACCTGTTCTATCTTCCAGCACATTTAATGTTCTGTTTTAGTTCAGTGTATGGTGAAAATATGGGTCCAGTTTTAATCTTTGGCCTGTGCAGAGCCACTTTTCCCAGCACCATTTATTAAAGAGGCTGTCTTTCTTCCAGTGAATGTGTTTGGCACTTTTGTTAAAGATAAGGTGGCTGAGTATGTCTGGAGTTTGTCCATCTTCTAATCTGTTCCTTTGATCTTCGGGTCTTTTTTTGCCAGTACCACATTTTAAAATTTTTTTTAAATCACAGTAGCTTTACAGTATAATTTCAAGTCAGAGATTGTGGTGCCCCTTGCCTTGCCTTTGTTATACAGAATTACCATTACTCTTCTAGGCCTTTTCTGGTTCCAAATGAATTTTAGGGTTTTTTTTCTCTAATTCTGTGAAATATTCTGTTGGAGTTTTGATTGGAATTGCATTAAGTCTGTATAACAGTTTTGGAAGTGTGGCCATTTTCACCATACTGATTCTTCCTTCCCAAGAGCAAGGGATATCTTGACATTTTCTGATATCCTCCTCAATCTCCTTTTTCGGAGTACTGTAGTTTTCAGTGTAGAGGTCTTTTTCTTCCTTCATTGGATTGATTCCTAGGTATTTCATTTTTTTGGATGCTATTGTGAAAGGTGTTGTTTCTCTAATTTCTCTCTCAGTGACTTTGTTATTTGTGTACAGGAAGGCTATTAACTTTTGAGTGTTGACTTTGTATACAGCTATGCTACTGAATTTGGTTATTAAATCTAGAAGCTTTTAAGTGGGGTTTTGGGGTCTTCTATGTAAAGTATCATGTCATCTGCAAATAATGACAGTTTAAGTTCTTCCTTTCATTATTCCTTTTCTTTTGTCTAATTACTCTGGCTCACATTTCCAGGACTGTGTTGAATAAGAGTGGAGACAGTGCACATCCTTGTCTTGTTTCTGATGTTAGAGTGAAAGCTTTCAGTTTTTGTCCATTTAGTATGATGTTAGCCATTGGTTGATAAATCTGGCTTGCATCAGACCAATCTGGCTTGTATCAGATTAAGATAAAGACTATCTATTCCAATTTTCTGAAGGGTTTTCATCATGAATGGGTGCTGGACTTTGTCGAAAGCTTTTTCTGTATCTATTGAGATGATCACATGGTTTTCATCCTTGGCTCTGTTAATATGGTGTATTATATTTATTGATTTACATATGCTGAGCCATCCCTGCATCTGAGGGATGTCTGCAACTTGGTCATGACATATAATCTTATTGATGACTTGCTGCATTCTGTTTTCCAGTAACTTACTGATAATTTTTGCATCTATATTCATTAAGGAGATTGTCCTATAGTTTCTTTCTTAGTTGGATCATCCTCTGGTTTTGGTATCAGGGTAAACTTGCTTCCAGGAACAAATTTGAGAGTACTGCCTGCTTCCCTTTCAATTTCATTAAAGATTTTGGGAAGTAGTGATTCTAGGTCTTCTTTAAATTTCTTACAGAACTCAGCAGTGAATCTGTCAGGGCCTGGGATTTTCTTTGTTGATAGTTTTTTAATTACATCTTCAATTTCATTGATGGATATTGGTTTATTTAAGATTTTTATATCTTCTTGATTCAACTTTCATAATTCAAATGTATCTAGGAATCTGTCCATGTCTTCTGCATTTTTCATCTTACTAGAATATAAATTCTCAAAATAGGTATAGATGATCTTCTGGATTTCTGTAGAGTTCTTTGTGATTTCACCCTTTTCCTAATTGTGTGGATTTGAGTGTTTCTTTTTTTTGATAAGGTTGGCTATAGGTTTGTTGATTTTATGTAATCTTTTAAAGAACCAATTAGTTGATTCTTTTTGTATTGTTTTCTTAGTCTTTAATGCATTAATTTTTGCTTTGATCTTTATAATTTCCTCCCACATACAACTTTTGGCTTAGCCTGCTATTCTTTTTTTAGAAGTTTGAGGTTCACCATTAATTTATTTATTTGCACTTGCTCTGTTTTCCTGATATAGGTATTCACTGCTGTAAATTTCCCTCTTAGGACTGCTTTCATTATGTCCCATAAGTTCTGGTATGTTGTATTGTCATTATCATTTAATTGTGAAAGCTGTCTAATTTCTTAAGTTCATCAGTGCCCCATTGGTTGTGTTCAGGAGGGTGCTGTTTAATTTCCATGTATTTATGAAGTTCTTATGGTTTCTTTGGCCATTGATTTCCAATTTCATTGCACTATGGTCTCATAACATGGATGGAATAATTTTAATTCCTTTGCATTTACTGAAGCATGTTCTATGAGCTCGTATGTGGTCTATTTTGGAAAACATCCCCTGTACATCCCAGAAGAATGTGTATTCTGATGTTGTGGGGTGGAACACTCTGTAGACATCTACTAAGTACATTTGTTCAAAAGTTTGGTTTGGTCTCCTGTTCTCCCCTCCCCTCCCCTCCTTTCTTTCATTTAATTCCTGTGGTGATGCTTATAAATTGCCTATGGAGGGTTGCTTTATTGCTAGTATTTAGAACCTTTAAGAAATGACTACTTCTCTGAGGTATCTTCCAGGTGTAACTGGTTTTTGGGTTTTGAGTCTGTTGCAAGATCCTTCCTCTTCAATTTGTCAGGGATGAGAAGTTGCTGCCTATTTGGCCCAGGCCCTGGCTCTTTGGCATTGTGCCACAGTATTTTCTATGACCCTTACATCATCTAGTCTTGGAATATCAGGAAGAATAGCTGTTTAGAGCAGTTATGTCACTTTTTACTAAAGTGGTACCATCAGCAATAACAACAACATCAAACAGCCTAGAAAATGACAAACTGAGGTAACCATTAATTTGCCACCTTTAATCATATCAACTAGATTTGTGCTTATATAACAAAATCTGAAACGAACCAGAAAATTATATGCAGTATATAAGTCCTTAATATGTCAACTTTTCCCTCAGGGGTTAAAATTTAAAAGGGTTAGGGAGAAAACACAGAAGTAGATGAAGAGGAAGAGATTAGAACCAAGGCTGGGGGACAAAAGGGGATCACACTAACTTTGGGAAACTGATACAGAAGACTGGAGGGAAGGAGAGGAGGAAGAGATAAAAAGAACAGAACAAGAAGCAAAAAGAGCCTAGAAACCACTTTCATACTCATATAAAAACAAGATAAACAATTAAGGAGAGAAAATTAAAAAAACAAAAAACTACCACCACAACAACAAATAACCAAGGGAGAGAGAAAAAAGTTCACTTCTAAGTTTGTCTCTGCCATCACTGGTAGACAATGTATGGAGACAGAGTTGAGATCCATGTTGATTTATCCCAGCAAGCCCGCAGTGGCTTCTTGTTGGGGTAGTAGATAATCTCAGTGGGCTTGCACCTTCTGGCTCAGACTAGGCTCATTCGGTCTACAGCCTTCAGCACACCTCCTGAGGTCCTGAACCCATGTGGGAGCTGCTGGATGGAGCCTGAAGCTGCTCTGAGTTCTGAGGTTAGCTGGCCCCTCTTTAAGATGGCTCTTGGCCAATCTCTCTCTCACACGCGACAACTGAGCCCTCAGCACTCACCAACAGCTGATGCAGTCCTTTACGTCCTCTGCCCCGCTCCTGCTGTGTCACTCCGTGGAAGCCTCTGGGGTTGCCAGCAGTCACTGCGTGTCTGCAGGTTTGCATCCCTCCTCTTGCACAGTGAGTCCCGTCTCAGGGAGAAGGCGCTGCCAGCTACCTCCTTCACTGAAGTTTCTCTCTTCACTCTCTCTGTGGGCTTCAGTTTGCGCTTCGGATCCCTCCTGGGTGCAGGGGACCCACTTCTCTCCCGGCCTTCCTCATGCTGCTATATTTGTGCGTCTGGACGGCAGTTCCCAGAGAGGACCTTCCTCAGTGGCTTACCGCTCTGCCGTCTTGGTTCCCTCCCTTTGTCTTTGTCTTTGTTCTCTTTATTTCTTTGCCTTGCTTCATGTATCTGTTCTGAGTTTTTTACTTTATTGGCTTCCTTTTCTCTGTCTAGGATATTCCTGAGTATTTTCTGGTGTCCTCATTTAGTGTTCGTATATCTCTTAAATTGTTCTTTTCAGTGGAATGACTTTACCCATCTTTTTTAAAAGAAAGTTTTGCAGGATATGTTAATCTGGCTTGGAAGTTGCTCGCTTTTAAGGCTTTAAATATTTCACAACAAGTTATCTTGGCTTTTAAAGTTTGTGTTGAGAAGTCTGCTGTAATCCTAATGAGTATACCTTTATATGTGATTTTTTTGTTTTGCTCTGACAGCTTTTAAGATTCTGTCTTCTAGAAGTTTGAGTAAGATGTGTTCTGCTGGACTTTTTCATTGTAGTTTGGTGTTTTGTAAGTCTCTCTTATCTGTATGTTGAAGTATCTCTTCATACTTGGAAAGTTTTCTATTGTGAGTCTGTAAGTGAATTTTTATGGCATGTGTGCTGTCTTCTAGTTTCTAACTCTAGTTAGCCTTAAATTTGTCATCTTAGCATTGCATAGTAGTTGTTGGATGAACTTTTCTTGTTCTCTTATCATTTTTAAGGCTTATCTGAGGAATTTGTACTTCAACACCATTTTGTCCTTGATTTCTGAAACCTTATCTTCACGTTAGTCATTTCTGCAATTTATAAATTCTATACAGTTTTTTAAATTTCTGGCGTATCTGTCTGATACTCTTTTGGTGGAGTCTTTGTCTTTGGTAAATTTGCCCTTCATATTTTGATGCATTTTGGTCAGCTCTTCCAAGTTTTTATTCATTTCTGCCATATCCACATTGGTCATTTACTATGAGAATTCCATAAACTTTTGGGTCATGTCCTCTTTAAAGTCGCCGAGTTTCTTTAACTCTTCTCTAATCAATTTTTAAAGCTTCACTACCTGGTGTTTGCTTTTTCTCTTAATTGCTCCCTGAATCTGCTTTGGGAGAGTTGGGAGACTTTGGTCTTCTTTTTAACCTTATTTGCCCATGTTCCTGTGTGTGTGTGTGTGTGTGTGTGTGTGTGTGTGTGTGTGTGTGTGTGTTGTGCTGAGGGTTGAGGTTAAATAGGATAAAGAGAGATTTTAGTTGATAGGAAGATTTTTTTTTTTATGGTACCAGGAATCAAACTCACGTCTTCACACTTGCCAAGCAGACACTCTGCAGATGAGCTATATCTTTGGCCTGAAGATCTTTTTAGTTACATACTGCCTTCCAGTGGTGTATTTTCAGCTTTATTTGTCCAGAGATAATATTTATCTGTTCAGCTATTTAATTAAAGTTGCTTGGTCTCTGTCACTGTGTTTTAAAGAAAGAATTACTACTGGTTATAACAACATCAACAGATTTTATCATACACTGCTTACATGCGATAAACCTTGCATTTATGCTTTCACCCTGCATCAGTCAGGGTTTTACCAGAGAAACAGATATAATGCAAAATATACAAATACATAAGAAATTACAAGATTGGCTTATGATGGTCAACCACAGAGTTGGATGAGGAGGTGTGCAGAGGGTGTCTGCACACTGGAGATAAACTTCACTGCAGTGTTCCATGCAACTCTGTATCAGGAGGCTGATGGGTCTGAGACAGAAGGCTGGAGTGTGTGTATGGTGGAGAGCTGAAGGATCCAAGGTGGAAACCAAAGAGTTGGTGCTAGAAGCCAGGAGACAACATCCATGCTGAAAGCGAGGACTGGAGCTCCTCTGAAGAATGGAAGAAAATCTGTCCGTCCTCATTTCCTTTTTATACCAGCCAGGTGATGAGGCACCGTAGGGTGGGTCCTCTACACCCTAGGGTGTAGAATTGCTGAGCCTATTTACTGAAGCTTCTGAATTCTCAAATTGACACCATCAACCACTGCACACCCTTTATTAATACTATTTGCAGCCCATATTCCATTGTTATTAACAGATTGCAGTGTGGAGGGAGCAGTAAAGTGAATAGATGAAGGGATAGCTGCATGAGGAGTATAAGTCAGTATGAGGAACGGTAAAAAGGAGAAATAATAGGTGAAAAAATGAACAAAATTAGAGGATCAGATACTTTTGGAGGTTGTTTTGGTTACTTTTCTCTCATTGCTAAGACAAAATACTCAACATGCAAAATTAAGGAAGGAAAGGTTTACTTGGCTCACAGTTTGTGGAGGTTTCAGTCCATCAGCTGGCTCCAAGGCAGAGTGGCATGGCGCAGGCACAGCAACAAACACAGCAAGAGCAAAAGGGAGGCAAGCCTCTTTTCCTTTCTTATAATGTATGCCAGCTATACACCCATGCCCACACCATCTCCAAGACCCTTCCATAAGCTGAGCATGTTTGCAAAGTAAGGACACTGACCCCCTGCTGAATCACTTAGTTAAACTTTCAAACTTCTCAAATTGACATAATGACCAACATCCTAGAGCGGTAAGGGGACGTCCTTTTCACCTTAGGATGTAGAACTGCTGAGTTACTTAGTTAAGCTTCTAGACTTCAAGTTAACATAATGTGTGAACCATAAAAGAAGTCTTTTAGTTGAATTGCAGGGTTAATGTTGAGGGTTGTAAGAAGATATTTGTGGGGGTAAGGACAGGATGTAGGAGGGAGGAGGTGTACTTGGGGACTGAGGAAAGCTATGAGGTTGTTGGAACCTTTTGATGTATTTGTCTGCCTGTAAAGTGGAGAAGAGGCAAGGGGAGATGGGCCTAGATAGGAGAAGGAAGAGCCAAAAGAGTAGAACGGAGAGGAAAGAGGGTTAGTATGAAAGACGATAGGAGTAACTGGGACCGCGGGATAGAGTGAACAAGAAACTTGAAAAGAATTTAAAAAGTGGGAGAATTTTTTTCTCTTTAAAATTAAAAAAAAATGGGAAAGACAAAAATAAGAAAATAGTATTACTATGGAAGCTTGAGTCGAAGGAACAAAATAGCAGGGAAGAGGAGGGAAATAAACGAGTAAATCGAGAAAAGGTATCCACCCACATTACTTGTTTTTCTTTTAAGACAAAAGATGTTAATGTATGAGTTGTGTTTTCTGAAACCTCAGTGTTCAGGTTGAATGGCAGTGCTGGCACTTCGTGATAAGTAAGTGGACTTTGGGTTGCAGTCTGGGCTCTCATCTCTAAAAGGCTGGCCGTCACTGTCTTAGGCTCTTTGGGATGCTCTCACTGTGGCTGCTCCCCAGCAGGACAGGACTGGGGCAGTGCGGAACAGCCATGGTGGTGGTGCGTCCCCTTTTCAGTGTCCTCCCCTACTGCGGAATACCTGTGGCTTCGGGGAAGCTTCTCTGAGCACCTCCTCTGGTCAGCCATGTTGGACCTCTCCCTTTAGTTTTGATCTTACCTCTGGCTAGTATGTAGAGTATAGTGCTCTCTAGGATGCTTGACAGTGGCAGTGAGCTATTGCTCCCAGTCATCCATATAATCGTGAGAGTAAGAACCAGTATTAACAGTGTACTGTGTCACTGAGCTGTGGTGTTCGGTAGGTTAGGTGTGACCAAATTCATTTTTCAGTTTATCATGGTTTATTGGTATATAGAACAGTGAAGTCAAGTAGCATTTGTGTTGTAAAATCCTGTTAGTTTGTTCCTGTTAAATCTCCCACCTGGGAGATTGTTAAAAACTACTTGGCTTTGGATTTTCAGTGAGGAGTTATTAATTGCTACCTATATACTGATTCATAGCTGTGAAAAAGGAAAATAGGTCAAAATTTTAAAAAATCAAACTACATCCTTTCCTACCTCTATACCTCCTCCTTCTGAAACCCACAACAATCTGTCTTGGTAAGCTAAAATATATATTTTTTTCTAAGATATATCTTAAAGATTAGAAAGAGGAACACAGGCTTGTTAGCCTGCTGTGGCTACCATAGCAAAATGCTACTGACTTAGTGATTTATTAGACAATAGAAGTTTATTTTGTCATAGTTCTAGTGGCTATGAGTGCAGGATCAAGGTGTTGACAGGGTTGATTTCCTCTGAGACTTCTTTCTTTGGCTTGCAGATGGCTGCCTTCTCTCCTTATCCCACAGTCTTTCCTCTGTGCTCCTGGTGTGTGTGTGTATGTCCTAATTTCCTTCCCTCACAAGGACATCAGTCATGTTGAATTAGGGCCCACCCGAAATGTTTCCTTTTAAGTTAATCACCTCTTTAAAGGCCCTGTCTCCAAATACAGTCACATTCTGAGGTAAGAGGGTTTAGGACTTCAACATATGAATTTTGGGGGGATGCAGTTTAGCCTGTAACAGCTATACCTGAGTGAAGGCCCAGAGAAGAAAATCTGCTTTTGTTTTTCATTTTAGACTTTGATGATAGCATGTTTGTTAAGACCTCGACTCCTGAGGAGTGGATCGCGCAAGGAGAGTATTATGCCAAACACCAGTGCTGGAAGGTAAGGGCTGGACCAGGGGACAAGGATGAGGGTTTCTTGTGGCCCCTGGTCTTGTCAGGCCTTGTGGCCAGATTTCCACATTTGCATCTGTTATCAGGACAGGATGGGGCATAGTGGTGCTTGTGCCACTTCTGAAATATCAGGTCAATCTGAGATGAGGAGAGCGCTTGTCCTGTTCTCCAGTAAATGCAGGCATGGCAGTTGTTCATTTCGGCTAAGTGCCTGCATATAGAGACAGGTAAATAGAGGGTCATAGCCCTTTTTTTCCCCTTATGTACTATGTGCTTAAAAGCTTTTGCTATTATCATATCACATTTTACAGCAGAGAAGTCATGTGTTTGTGTTTTTAGACTTATCAGAGATCACAGATAGGCTTTACTGCCAATCTGAGTCTAGTGAGCATGGGGTGAACTTCATTACCAAATTATACTGACCAACCTCTAGCTCAAGCCATCACAGTGAGCCTGGGCAGTCTTCTGTAACGGGCCTTGTGAAATATTGAAACAAGATTAAAGAAAGAGCTCATCATTTTCCTTACACACTTTGAGATCTTAGAGGGGACACTACGGCTGGTGTCTGCCATAGATACTGGTGATGATACTTGCAAATTTCAAAAATTCTACTGAAAGAGTGATGCTAGTTTAAATTTTTTAATAGTCTTAGGATTGATTTTGCAGTTCAACAGAGTCAACGTGATCCCAGTCTTACTCCATTTCTTTCTTGTATCCTCTGCAACTTGTCGGAGATGTTCCCCTTTGTGGTTGCATAATGGCTGCCAGAGCAGCTCCAAACATGTTCTGCTCAATAATATCTCAAGCATCAGTGAAGAACAGGAACTTTTCATGCCTTCCCCCTGCAGTGGATTTTCTTATGCATCTCATTGGTCAGTATGAGCTCACATGCCCTCTCCTAGCTACAAAGGATTCTGGCAGTGCAGTCACATCTGGTAGTTTCAGCTTTTTATGGGAGTTAGGTTCTGTTGTCAAACAAGAAAGGGAGGAGAGGACTGTGGGTTACCAACAGTGTCTGCCACAACAGGCTCTACCATATAGAAATGTGTACTTGCCTACAATTATGACTATTAAGGTACCTGGGGTACCTGTTAACTCATACCAGCAGCTACACGAGTTTGGACTTCAAATATTACATCAAAAGTGTCTTCAGTTTTCCTTGCTACTGCAACTTCTCCTCCTTCTCCTTCTCCTTTTCCTCCTCCTCTTCTTTCTCCTTCTTCTTCTTCTTCTTCTTCTTCTTCTCTTTTGGTATTTTTTGAGATAGGATTTCATGACGCAGCTCAGGCTGGCCTTGAGCTCACAGTAGTCCTCCTGCCTTGGCCTCTCAAGTGCTGGGATTACAGGGGTGCACCACCACTCCTGGCTTCCCTTTGCCACTTCTGAACGTATATTCAGAGATAGTGATTTCTCTGGAGGGCTTTTCCCTCTGCTCTAATGATCTTTCTTATCATTGGAGTTTCATGGACTGGGAAGCAATGAGGACCATAAATCTGCAAGTCGGCATTTATCAGAAGCCATGCTATGAGGTGTCTGTCATACTTAGAAGGAATTTGCAAAGTTTTCTCAGCCCCCGTGGTAGGGAAAATGGATAACATTGACAGCAAATAACTCTGGAGTTTAGAAGTTACCTGTTGCTTCATAACAAGCAACCCAAAAATGTAGTGGCTTATAACAAGTCATGTTTGTTGCTCCCAGTACTATAGGTTGGCCATGTGAGTTCAACTGAGTAGCTCTTCTGGTATCCGCTGGGCAGTGTGTCTGCATTCAGCTTCTAGTCAGCTGGAAAGGTCTGCTTCTGGGAATTGACTGGCTCCTGGTTTAGGTAATAGGGGTCACTAGGTTTCCTAGATAGTCTGTCTAGGAAAGGGGTCCCTCATCTTCCAGAAGGCTAATCTGGGCTTGTTCATATGATGCCAACACCCAAAGACAGTAGGCAGAAGTACACACAGCCCCTTAAGATCTGTCCATGAAACTGACCTAGTATCACTTCTGCTGAATTCTGTTGGCCAAACAAATTACAGCCCACATGAGAAAGAAGGGAAAATCAGAAGTACTTGTGGTAGGAGAAGCTACAAAACTAGACCGTCAAGGAGTATGGGCACAGATAGAGAAAAATGAAAACTCTGGCCATGCTTGTAGTCTCTTATATAATGTGAGAAAACCCTATTTGCTTTGTTGTAGAAACCTTTGTATGTCTGGGGAGTAGAATTTTACATTTGTTATATTTAGCTGTAGAAGTTGATTGAGCTCCAAAACGTTGTTCATTGCAGGGCCTTGTTATAATTGGAAAGAAATATTGAACATTTGGCTGTCATTGTAAAACAATCTTTGGCACGGTGGATGGTGGGGGGCAAGGAGGGAAGGGGAGCTAAGCTGGGTAGCAGTATGGGTATGGGATTGGAAATCTCTGTACAGTCTTACCTTTTATTCCTTTTGGAACACTCCGGTGTTACCTATATGTGTTGTCCATGGATTTCCAATTATTTATCCATGTAAAAATACTTTTTGAATGTTTGAATCTAAAATCTTTTTAGGGGAGCCGGCACAGATGAGAATGTTATAAAAAGCCTTCTCCTCGCCTGACTTTATTTTGACCCTGCTAAAGGACTTCAGGACTCAGGTGGTTTATTGGGTTTTTGGCTGCATGTCAATGAATGTTTCAGAACCACCATACAAGATTTGTTCATTTAACAAATACTTGTTGTGCTATGAGCCAAAATTATGTTTAGGTCTCAGGAATAGGATAGTGATCAAAACAGGCACATAGATGAAAGTGCAGTTTCAGCTGTTGCAGGTGTCACAGATGAGAGGTCAGCTGCCTCCAGAGCCACCTATCCTGGACAGGGAGGCCAGGAAAGCCTTCTTTGAGGAATGAGGCCTTGAGCTGAGACCTGCAGAGTGAATAAAGTTAACTAGGCAAACAAAAGACTGAAGAACATGTCTGTTAGTGGTAGTAGCCTGTGCAAAGGCCCTGTGGTGGGAAGAAGCATGGCATAAGTCCGAGGAATGAAAGGCCCATGGGGGCAGAAGGCTAGAGCAAACAGCAGGAAGGAAAGACAGGCCATCCTGTCCACTTTATCAGCAAGTGTCACTAAGTCCCTCCCATGCCCACATTGAAACCTAAGGCTGGGCATAATGTGAACTTTTTGCCTTGAGACATGGTGCAAGCATTCCTGTCTTAGAAAAGCAGCTTTCTGCTGGCAAGTATCAGGATGCAGGCTGACTTCGCTGTGACACTTGTCTGCACACCTCATAGTTAGTGGGTTTGGTCACATAGATCTGCATGCTCTGAGGATCTGGACGTGCTGTGAGACTATCTCTACCTCATTTCTATACCCAGTCCTGTACTATAGCTGTTCTCCCAGCACCATAGGTAGCCAGTGTAGACAGCAAGTATGTCAAAAAGCCCAGAAAGACCACAGGTTGTCTTTGGGCTAGCTGCTTGCTGGCTCTGATGTGAGGTTGCTGTATGTATGATGAGAAGGATGATATCTCTTACACATGGCTGTTGGAAGATTAAACAAGGGTGCTGTTACAGTGACCAGTAAAAACATATACTATGCACCTTTTCCATGGCTTCTCGATACTTCCTGAAGAAACTTTTCGGTGTGTTAGCTGGTAACAGTGTTGGATTTTGTCCTCTGAGGCTGTTCTCTTTAGCGTACATGTACCTTCCTGTTCCTCCCTTTCAGACTGGGTTGGGTGAGACAGTGCTTTGTCAGTACAGACATTCAATGCATGTTTTAACTCTTGTTCTATAGTCAGCCCTGTTACTTTGCCGGGAATCAAAATCTTTTGCCTATTCAGGTTGCAGCCAAGTGTTACCAAAAAGGAGGTGCATTTGAGAAGGAGAAGTTGGCCCTGGCCCATAACACTGCTCTGAACATGAAGTCCAAGAAAGTCAGCCCCAAGTAAGTGACTTGGCATCATTTCAGATTGGTTTTGATGAGAGAAGCATGTTAAAAATGTTGGTGTTACGTTAATATTTCATAGAAGTATTGTTTTGTTTCCCTTCTCCCAGGCAAAAACAGTTGGAATATTTGGGACTGGCTAAGACCTATTTGGAGTGCAGTGAGCCAAAGCTGTCCCTTAAGTGTCTGAGCTATGCCAAGGAGTTTCAACTCTCTGCCCAGCTGTGTGAGAGACTGGGAAAGGTAGGGCCCCATCCCACTGCTGCTTATGGGGGAACTGGGCTTTACCTGAACAGATTGAGAGGTGGGCCCTCCACATCTGCTTGTGTCAAGAAGAGACTCTGGGCCTAGGAAGCGGGCACTGGCCCTGTTGATTCAATAGGTGGCTCTTCTTTGTGTACTTGCTCAAGCATTTATTTATTCACTGGCTATGCTTACTTCCTTACTTAATTTTTGTTAATTAAGTTTATTGGCACATTTTAAATATACATAATGATCATTCTCATCACAGAGACTTTGTACCTGTACGTGACTTATCTCAAGTTCTCCTTTTTTCCCATTTCCTTGTCCTCCCTTCACTCCTTCCCTGCTCACTTACAAAAGCTTCATTTCCATTTCTCCCTCTTTTCTCTTTTTTTCTTTTCCTTTCCTACCATTCCCGCTTCCGCCTCTCTACTTCCTCTTCCTAATTAAGCATTTTCTTCCTATTTCATAAGATCTAGCACACATTCTGGTCTTTATTTACTTTCAGCTTCTCACACCAGAGGAACAATGCAATATTTATGCATGTGTGTTCAATTTATTTCCTTTACGAGTATGGTCTCAGGGTGCATCCATTTACTTATAGCTTTCTCAAGTTTATCCTTTATGGCTGAGTAGAAATTTGTGTAAAAAGCCACCTCTTCTTTATCCATTCATCAGTTGATGGGCATTTGAACTGTTTCCAAGATTTCGCTCTGGGGAACTATGCTGCTATAGACATATATTTATCATACATAGTAATTAGTCATCTTGGAGAATTGGTACATATACATATCACAACTTAATCTTTTTTACTTTCCCTTCTCCTCCCTGACTTCTTCTTCCACTCCAAACGGGCTTCTATCTCTGCAAAATTTATCTCCCTGTTTCCTATCATTTCTCTTTTATTTTGCTCTTTCAATTATTTATATTTTGGGCCTCTTGTATATGAGAAATTATACAATATTAACCTTCTGTGCCTTATTTCACTTAGCATTATGATCTCAAGTTGTACCCATTTTCTTACAAATGACTCAAATTTGTCTTTATGCCGAGTAGTGCTCGTGTGTGTGTGTGTGTGTGTTTATGTGTGTATCTTTATTGATTTGTCTATTGTTGGACATATAAGGCACTTTCAAAATTTAGCTTTTGTATATTATGCTGCTATAAATATGGTTATGTATGTATCATTGTAATATTCTGCCTTTAATACTTTTGGGAAGGTATCCAGGAGGGAATAGCTGAGTCAAACAGAATTTCTATTTTTACTTTTTTGAGGAATCTATACACTGATTTTCATAGTGACTATACTAATTTACAAGAAAAGTTCCTTTTTCTTCACAGCCTCACTAGCATTAACAAATGCTTTCTTTGTTTTTGGAGATAGCAATTCTTTTATTTTTTCTTTTTTTTTCTTTTTTTTAATTTTAAAAACATAAAAGTACAAAAACATATTGACAAACAGACACCAACCATCATAAAAAATAGTACAATCACAACCAATCTACAGACAAGGTGATATGGTCTCAACAGTGGTTATTGCTTTATCCATTGATATCTTCGAATTGTAAATGTATGAACCCATATACAGACATGCAAATTTAGTCAAACAGTTAATCCTCTCAACAACAGAAAAAACACAAAAACCAAAAATCCAAAGACAAGAAACAAAACAGGCAAACAACAACAACAGCAACAACATCAACAACAACAAAAAACACCACTTGTTGCTGCTTTACATATTGATATCTTCGAAGTGTGTGTTCAGGACAACACATACAGACATACAAGATTAATCTAATATCCTGTCATCAATTATTGCTTAGCATTAAGTGATATAATACAATAGTAGAACCATGTTAGCCCTCCTGCATATATGTATATTCATATATATTCATATATACATACATACATTTTTGTCTTTTTCTTTTCTCCTTTCCTTCGTCCCATCTGTTCTTTGTTTTTGAACA